>JANHGN010002102.1:90983-136124 GCA_024605025.1 Megaceryle maxima
AGAAAAAGTAAAAGAAACAGTGGCGTGAGGGCGTTCTTTGTTGAGAAGAAAAAGAAAAAAAAAAAAAACAAAAAAAAAAAAAAAAAAAAAAAAAAAAAAAAAAAAAAAGAAAGAAAAAGAAAAGACACATGTATTCCTATTTCTTAGAGAGAGAACTGTGCTGCCCTGCTGTAGCACAGTGAAATATTTCCAGACTGCTGTGGAAATTAAATACTAGCATCTTTTGAAGACGCAACTAACAACAGGGAGAGAAAAGGACTTAAATGATCAGAAAAATTAGTGCACTTTGCAAGGAAAATTATTCAGGTAAAGTAAAGCTGGTATTAGGCAAACGCCTTTTGCTGATGGGTTAACCTTGCTGTTTTAGACCTGCTGCCTTCCATGTGTGTCACATCTAGTCAGCCTGGTTTATATCATTGCAAATTTATTGTAGAAACAGACTTTTGCTTTCTTGGTCTTTTTGTCTGTCTAACTATTCCTAATTTGTCTATTACAATGGCATTTCTCTTTTAATTTTCACCCTGGAAGTGTTTTACTTTCTTTCCTGCTTTGTTCCATAAGAACTGTTCTCACATCTCCTCTCTGTAGCCGTTTTAATCTATCTGAGAGGAAAGCAAACTGATGCATCATCTAAGACTTCGTGCTACTCATCAGACTGACTGTAAGATGAATCCAGAGGAACAGAGGGATGTATACCTTCCAAAGGCAAAATATAAAAACTTCACAGTGCTAAAGACAAAAATATCCAAGTTTGGACAATGCTGTCTTTTTAGATCCACTGGTCAGGGGAATGCAATTCTTAAGATCTATTCTTACCTGGCCTCTTGAAACATGAAGCACTGTTTGGTGTAGTCCTATAATGTACAAAATTCCTTTCTTACAAAGTTCCTTACAGTAGTATTCATCATCATATGGAAACACCGATGCTTTGTTAAAATGATGTGGAAAAAGGAAGTGATATTTATAGAACAGATGCTACATTAACTAAATGCATTAACATGAAAGAGAGAACATATTTCTAACAACATCATTTGCTGTTTTAATATTTATATTTAGCCAGTATAAAATACATCTTGAAAGGTGCTGTGAATTGTCAGTCAGTTGACTGACTTTTCAAGGGAAAGCAAGGCTCTTCCCATCCCTGAGTAAGTGACAGCACAGAGAAAAGATATCAGGCAACTACTGTATGAATCATTGTCAGAAGGGAGTCAAAACCTCAGAATAAATATGGAAGCTAAACAGAAACAGATAGTGGCACTTTTTGCCCCAGGACATACAGCAAGAAAAAAAATAATGGCCTTGCACCTTCCAAGCAGGTTATATCCAGAAAGAGCAGGGTGGGGCTGTACACTGTCTCTCTCTCATGCTGTTCTGCCTGTTTTCACATACCTAGCTGAAACTACCACTGGCTTCTAGCTATTCAAATATAGATGCCCAAATCTAGATTTACCCGATTCAATCCATTTCTAGCCCTTTGGAAGTTCTTATTTTTTTGAAAAGCTAATCCAGAGCTGCTATAATCAGTGTAACTTTTCCATCCGTTATCATTGCCGATTATGGATCTAGGTTTTAAGATGTCTGCTTAGCAGAATAGGTAACAGTTAACCTGTACTCTTTCTTCTCAAAATATATTGTAAAAACATCCTCTTCATATGTTATCCCTTTTACCATGTGAATTACCTTACCATATGCATTTCCACACATTTTTCTACAAATCTTGTTTCCAAGATGGACTAATATCCTTTCCAAAAAATTAGATTGAATTGTTCCAATTGGACTGTGTATAGACATAGGAAACTACAAAGCATTTTAAAGACTTCTTAAAGAGCTTTTCAGCTTTCACTCTGAAGTATATAGGTCTATTAAGTTTGATAAATATACATGCAATCTGTATTTTCAGAAACCTTTCTTGTGCTTCAAAAATTGTAGCTTCTTTTATGTGCCTCTGTTCAGCAAATTTCCTGTTGCTGGTCACTGTAGTTAAAATAGCTTGCAGTATGATTTTTACTGTTGTTCTTAAAAGATTCTGACCCTTGTAATAATGATAGGTAAGAAGGTAAATTTTGTTTGGTACCTTGTCCATGTGGATGAACAGATGGATTCACTTACATACATGCTTATATGGAATAGACATAGCATTATTTATCTGTGGTTTCCTGCAGCAGATTCTGCATTTTAAAGTAATTGTAAAAGCTTTAGTAGTCTTGTAGTGCATGGTCTCATCTGTAGGATCGTCCTTAGCCTCTAGAAAACCAAACACAATGAGTATTTTGACATGTCAAGCTCTAAAGCTCTCTGGGAATCTGGAAATATTCTGTGACTGAACAAAGGATCTATGGAAGGTTGGAATGTAACTTAGAATGAAGCAGATATGCTTCAGCTTAACTTGTAAAAAAATAACAGTATTTTAGCCAAGGAAACTTTGTTCTTACATTTGAGCTTGATTTCTTTGTTTTATTTTTCTAGCACAGATAGAATAGCTTGCCTGTGTGAAATGTTAATACCAGTACTGCAGTCTGGGTAGAGACATTGCCTGAGATATTACTGCTGTGGTTTCTTTTTGGACTAGGAGGAGATGAAGTGACTGCAGTTTGCTATCGGTCTGCTTAGTAACACTAGACCTCTCAGAGCTGCCTCTCAGTTGCCTTGTTAAGTTTACACAGAACATTTTTAGTTGTCTGCTTGAAAAAATAAGGAAGACCAAAGGACATTCCTGAGATGCTGAACCCTCCCAGTACAGGCATGCAGAGCTGCTCTGCAGTAAAAGCTGTGGTTTATAGCATGCGCAGACCCTCTGTATCCCCTCTCCCTGTCCTCTGATCCTGCCTTTTGTTCTTCTCCATCATATTCCACCATGTGCATAGATACTTGTATAGCAATTTCTGGTTTTCTTTGAAACACAATAGCACGGTTCTTGTAGAATAGATCAGTATTTAATTTGTCCTAGTCTGTATAGTGTTGAATCAGTGCAAAATTATAGTAGCAATTGGTTGTCTTTACATTCCTTGAGGCTTTGAGGTCCTCAAGCATGAAAAAGTACATACATGTGATTCAAGAGTTCACATTTTAGAAGCTGCCCTAGTAGCACTGTCTGCTGTTAAAGTCAAGTGAAGCTTTCCATTAATAATTGTTTTTCATTACTTAAGACTTTTTCCCGAAATTATAACTGCAGACTGAAAGTCTCCATAGTGGGTGCTAAATACTATACTGACAGGAACAGAAGAAGGCTCAAGATTAATTGTCTTCAGAGCAAGGTTTAAACAGGGGAAAAATAAATAAAATTTAGGTGATGCATTGAGCAGTGATGAGAAAACAAAATATGGAATAGCTGTTCATTAAGTAATTGTTGCCTATTGCACTGTGGCAATATGGCAGGGTCTTGCAGGGAAAATATTTTAAAATTGTGTAATTGTAAGTTATATCTTCAGGTGTTATGTCTATGTATAGACACAATAAGTATTCAAGTTACATGGTAATCTTAAGGACATTTCCTAATTTTTAAGCATTTGGTGTTACAATCTTAATAGTGAGCTCTACATGAATATTATATTTATGTGTGTGACATTTCATTCTCTGATCAAGTCTTACAAATTTAGCTATGCCATCAAGTCCTGAAAATACATTTCAGTTAATACCAGTGTTTCTGAATACCTTTGGAATTAGAGAAAAAGAGCCAACATGCTTGGCTTCCAGTGTAAGCCTTTTATGTGGCAGTACTAACAAGAAATTTATGCAAAGACAATCAAATGAATGGTGCAATTGTAAACTGATTATTGTGTGAGGGGACAAAAATGGTATTTACATAGTATTTCTTCCCTTTATGTTTTATAAACCTTAGTTCTAGGGAATACAGTAGAACTTCAATTTAAACCTAATTGTGGGAATTTTGTGTTGTGCTGAAATATCAATTCTCATTTCATAACAAAACTGAAACTTTAGAAACACCAGGGGATTCCTTTCCAGCTTCAGTGGAGAAACTGCTGAAACCTGCACAAACTTGCTAAAATGTGAAAACCTCTTTTTAGCTTAACATACAGATCAAGCTCAGAGACAAAGCATGAGTTATTGCTTAGACTCATCCAGTGCAGCAAGAAAGATTGTTGTTTGGGATGTCTGTTGGTAAAAAAGTTAAAGGCCAGACACTTCACTGCAAAGCAACTGAAATGACCCAAGCTTCCCTGAAGTTATTCTTCAAATGGATCTGGGAAACAGAGGACATTCAGGGCAAGCTACAGTATTTTCAGATATGTTGAAAATTGTTCTGATTACTTTTGTCAAGGTCTGCTGCATCAACCATCAAAAAATAATAAGGACCTAACAGAACAGTTCCATAGGAAATACAGGGTTCATGTCACAAACTTGTACTTCCAGTGAGTTAATATCACTTCTGTTTCATAAAACTGGTATTTAATACAGTTAACAAAAGTGGCCCTTAAATTGAAAGGAAACTACTTTGTGGCAGTTGTAATAAAGAATGCATGGCGGCAAATTCTCAGAGCAGCTCTCTGCATTGCTGCTGTAGTGTTGTCAACGTATGGTCCTGGCCTACAGCCAGCTCTCGTGATTTTATTATTTTCTTAGGTGACTTTTATTGCTTACAGTGTAAGGTGAGTTCTTTAAAACCCCAGGTCCTGGAGATAACTTTTGAAAATAAAAGCCTGAGTCTTAGTGGTACAGATATGGAGCAAAGTGTAAAGAACACATGCACCCTAAAAGCTGAAAACCACAGGACCATGTAACACAATTGTGGATACAACCCATGGCAAAAGCAAGGGATGAGGCTTTTCTTCATCACAAATTTTTCCCGTGTCTGTGCCACAAGTTAAACCCTCCATTAAATCTCCTTAGCACCTACAGAAGCTCGTTTTGTGCTATTCTTCCTTCTTGCTCCCCTCTGGCTCCAGAGGCTGAGCTTTATTCCTCCCTCCAACATAGCACTGGGCTCTTCCTTTGGGAAGCACCTAGCATTACTGGTAGCAGGAGCTTGCTTTCATACCTCTTTATCTCTGCTTTCTTGTATGTGCTTTCTTCTTTCCTCTTTTAACTTCCTCATCTCCAGGTCCTGCTAGCTGACTGTGCAGCATCCTCCGCTTAGTAAAACCCTTTCATTTCAGAGCTGCACACTTGGCAAAGACAGACTTTCCTGTATCAGCACAGGCAAATTACTGCGTGTACCATCCAATCCTCATTTCTGCCTCTGTCCTGATTCATAGTTTGGAAGAGAAAAAGTAGCATCCTTGGCTAGAATGGGTCCTGCACTTCACGGCAGCACAAGAGCTTTGTACTAGGGCTGTTCCTTTCTCTTCCATGCTCCACCTGTGCTGTTTTATATGAGGATGCAAAAGCTAGGACAGAGGATAGTTAAAACATGATCAAAGAGCAGTATGAAGTGTAGAAGAGGCAGAAGGCCAGGATGATATTGCGGAAGGTAGAGGATATACTGTGGTCAGAAGCAGTTAGGCTGTGAAATACCCATGTCTGCATAAGGTGGCATGAAATAGAGAGAATGTTTGTCATTTAAACACAAAACCAAAACAAAAACAAACAAAAAACACAATCAAACAAAAAACCACAAAACAAACAAACAAAAACACAAACCAAAACAAAACCAAAACCAAGCAAACAAAAAAACCACACCAAAACCAGAGTTCTGGGGAGAAAAATGAAATGTCAGTAGCCTGTTGATCAGAAGAGGGGGAGTATGATCATAATACTTTTTGGCAAGCAGGCAGAAGAGATCAAGAGTTGAAGGTAGGAGTGAAATTGGAAAAAAAATTATGAGGTGGCAGAATAGTATGCATCTATTGTTGGAGAAAACAGGGCTAAAGAGATGTAGAGAAAGTAGGAAACAGTCCAAAAGTCCATAGTTGACATTGCCAATACTTTTTTTTAATAATAATAATAATATAATTGGAAGTTTTTTCAGAGGGATGGGAGGAAAATGCAATGGCAAAATGCTGAGGATCATCCCACCTCTTACTCTGATTTTAATTATCCAGTAGAGGAGCAAGTCATCTCTGCACAACTGTGCCTCTTTTCTCACTCCATAAAGTGGCTGAACCCTAACCTGTCTGATGTGCTTGGTAATTATAACCTTTACAGCTGAAGTGTGGCTGGGAACTGCCAGCACTTTTAGACACAGAAGGATGTAGATATTTTAAGAAGCAAATTTTTTTATTCCGTTGTCTGTATTTTGAGCCTGAAGACTCCATGTGACTTACAGTTGGAATGAAAGCCATGGTTAAGATTTTGCCAAAGCTGTGTATATCCAATATAAAATAAGATCAGTATGAAAACAGGGTAATCATTTTTATTGCAACAAGTGGGAATCAACCTTATAATGTAAGACTATTTTGTCTTTCATTTATGGAAATGAGGTAAAAGTGCATCTTGGTATAACTTCTCCTAGCCCTGCAGTTTTAGCAATGTTCAAAGATTAGGCTGATTTACTAAAATATTTATTTTAATATAATACTATGATGATAGAATTAATATAACGTGCATGAATATCTGTGTTCTCTTTTGAAACATATTTGTTTCTGCAATAAGGAATGAATGTGTTGAGGGAGTTAACATGATGATGTTCAGCTAACTACTTGTAGAGGCACAATACTGAATTTTAAGGCCTTTTATTTTAGTCATGATGAAAATTCTTTTTTTCTAGTGCTCTTAAGTTTTTGTTTTTAAAGAATTATACCTTCTGCTCCTCTGAGTGTTTCTATATGATGGTCTTCCCTAACAGTTGCCTTTAACTTGATTTCAGATGAACAAAGCAGTCAGCTCTTGCTGCTTCTAAACCCAAGAGACTTCTCTTTCTGTACATTTCTTAATTACATGGGTTATTAAATAGGGGACAGAAATTCAGCAAATTGTCTGAAAGGGTTGTACACAACTGAATAAAAATCCTGCTGAAGACTGACCCACATCCACATCATATACCCAGGTAAGAAGGAACAAACACAGACTACTGAAGGGCTTGGTGTACTTACTTGTTAAAATCACTGTTGGATATCTCAGCAGACTCCCTGGCATAGGTATTACAATATAGCTATATGCCTAGAGATTGTACAATAGATATACCGCGACCTGTAGTTCACACAGGATATCCAGATCCTGAAGAAAATGTCCCTAGTATCTAAATGGACACAAAACCCACAACCCCAAAGCACAATCCTGCCTCTTGGTATTTTAAAAATCACTTCCCTATTTTCTCAGCATAGGAAAATCCACACAAGGAAACACTGGTACCACTATTTATATAGTCTGTCTTAATGTTTGGTTAAGTTTCTTCTGTTAGGTTTTATTCTTAGTGTTTTGAGAGGTCTGGGAATTGATGAGTGCTTAGTCTGTTCTGTTGTGGAATTTCCTGCCATCTACCCATGCTTGGAAAAATACAAAATTCAATAGCAGCATAGTTTTTGTTTGCTGAAGCAGGTTTCTTTCTGCCTGTCCCCAGACATATGTTCTCTCAGCACATGAGCAGGTGGCATCAGTATTGTCACACTGTTATCTCCTCCTGGATTGTGCAGTGGATTCACAGTGCTCCCATTTATTAAAGTTGTCTGCAGAGAGGAAAGGAGAAAATTGTTCTGTTCTCGATTAGGGAAAGAAGCAGTAGACATTTATAAACTGCAGTGCAGAAGAACTAGTTTAGATGTTAGGAAAGTAATACAAATGGCAAACAAGGTAAAACATGGTAATAGACTCTCTTGGTCTTGAGGAACCTCCATCACTAATGGTTTTTGGAGAAAATAAGGCAAGTATCTGCAAGGACTTATATAGGTATTGTTGATCCTGGCTTGGGCAGGAGGATGGACTAGCTGACCTGTTGAGTTCCCTTCCAGCCTTATTTGTTATGATTTTATGCTCAGAGAAGAAGCTGTATTTAGAGTTTCACTGAGTACAGGATCCCTGCCTTTTGCGCCTGCAGAACTGAAAGGACAGCAAAGCTTTCGTCTTAAAAATTCTCATGAGAACAATCAGGAAATTTCCATTCTACAGATTTTTGTTCCTCTCTTTTGTTTTCATATTTTGTTTATAATTCTAGTATGAGTTAGTAAATAAGGCTATAGGGCAAAGTTATCCAATAGGCCTGTTGTTTAGCTGCTGCGTTTGAACCAAAATGAATGCCTTTTTCATAAACTCTAGTACTTCTTGAGCTCATCAATGATCCTCTCTGCTCTTTCCCCAGACCCATTAAATTAATGACCCTATCTTACAGGACTCTTTTCAGTAAGCAGTTCACAGTTATCTAAACTGTTGTTTCCCTGTACTCCTTTCCCTTTAACTTTTTGACTCTCCTGACTGTGTGGTTTTTGTGTTTTTCAAGAGGTCATTTGCAACCCCTGTAAGGACAACTCAGTGTTTTTCATTCCTGCAGTTCTGTGTTGTAGAGCTTAATAAATGTGATAACAATCTGCAAAAAATCTTAAGACTGTGAACACTGAAGAGAAGCAGGAATGAGTCCAAGGATGTGTGGGAAGAAGCTAACCAAAGAAGCATGTATATTGAATACTGTAAGTATCTTCACAGCTGGATCTATGAGAATGGAATATGCTTCAGACCAGTTTAAATAAATGATGAAAAGTGTTCTGCAGTGTCAGCTGTTGGTGCTGTGGCTCTCCTTGCCACACTGTCAGAACATATATGCTCATTCTTTCCTCCAGAAAAGTAGTTAAAGGCATGAAAACCTCTACTGCAGCCGCTACATATAATAAAGAAAAAAATCCTTGGAGTTTTATTTCTGGTTTGAAAATTCAAAAGCCACTCATGGTCTTCAGTATAGCTGAACATCTCTGAAAAATAATCATCCCTCCTGCTCCCCCAGTTGAGATTTCTGTGGATCTCAGCAAGTTTTTCTCCCTTCTTATTTCTACTTCTTGGTATTCCAAACCCACAAGGTTTTCATTAATTCCTTGTACTTTTCTGCTTCTTGCAAGCACTGTTTGCTAATGCAATGTGAAAATGCTAATGGCAGTAATAAATTTGGTACATTTACTATCTTCTGAAACAAAACCTCACTGGGCCAGGTGATAAGAAAGTAACTATGCATCTTTATAGGTTTGTCTTGCCTGCTTAGCTCTGAGAAGCTGGGAAGATATGGAGCATGACAAGGCATGCAAGGGACAGCCTCTGCCAAAATTATGGGACTGAAATCTTTGAGGCCACATGGATCTGTGATTCAGTGGAAGGTCTCTTCACTCTGACTTCCTTTCCACAGCCACACTTTTCTTCAGATAGGCTCCCTTCTGCTGCTTTCAGGTGTGGTCTCAGAGAGCAGAGTGCTGGTGATGCCTCTATTATTTCCTATGAGACTGTGAGCAGAAAAACATCTTCATTTTAAGTGACAGCGTGGACAGTGTCCACCTACCCTTCTGCATGTGTTTACTGCAGATGGAGCCCATGAGAACTGGTGTTTGCTTTGTGTGCATGGCCAGTGGCTTTTCTACCAGATACTCTGCTCCTATCCAGAATCGGGGGGCAAATGTTATCACTAATGTTACAACTCAGAATCTGATAAGACTTTTTGGTTTTCCCACCTCACTTTAAAACATGACTATTGGTTTTCTGTCACTCGACTTCAGGCCTGATTAATACTATGTAAAACTGAAGATTTCACAGCTATTCTTCAAAAGGATTTAAAGTCCCCTTATTTCCCACAGTGAAGCAAGCAATTGCATTATTTCAGTCTGAAAGAGAGAAAATTGAGATCAATATCCCATCGTAAATACAATGCTGAAATTTGTAATAACATCATTGATTTAATTTTTTTCAAAACCCAGGGGACCAAATATGTGACAGTTAGTGTGTTCTTTCATACCACATATTTATGTGCTAAATTGCTCCAGTGAGTTGACCTGATGTCACAGGGCTCAAGGAATGTGGCTTCTGTATCTGTTCTGAAGAAAATAACAAATAACATTATTTTACAAAATTTGGGGAAAACATTGTTTGTCTCAAGCATTTTTGCCTTTTCCTATCAAAAATGAAAGGGATTATGCACTTAAGCAGGCTGGAAAGCATTCATCTGAGGCCTGATTAGCCTATAGGTGAAGATTTACATGGCTACCACTGGATTCAGAAAAGGTAACAATGGATGATGAGTGGTTTGAAGGATGAAGTTTTCTTGCAGATAACCAAAGAGTTTCTCATGTTGTGGTGTTCTGCCATGATGCTTCACTTCAGAGGCAGCAGTAGCCTGAATGTAGCAGGACAGAAGTAGTGGCAATTAGTTATTCTTTCAGAAGTGATGAAGTTAGTGTGCTTTTGATTAAATCACGTGAGAACTGAAACTCAGTAGATGTGCTGATGCAGCTGAAGAACAAGGCTTTTATGTGTGAAGACATTTCTCCAAACACAGAATCTTAAAGCCTGAACAGTAAATCTAGGAGGTGGGGGATGAATATTAATATTAATATGAAGCAGAAAACTCTCTTAGGGACTTGTGGAAAGTGTAAGAGGCAGAGTGACTGTGCATTCAGAGTAAGAATAGAAACAAAATAGGGTACATAATTTGCCTTGTCAAATTAAATACATAGATTACCATGTATTAAAAGATGGTAACTATCTGTTTTGCTGTTATTCCTACTGACCTCAGTAAGGATTATATAAACATAGAGATGCAGGTTCTGTGCAGCTAAGCAGTATGGATGCCGGTCTCTCTTTGGGTAACAAATTCATATTCCAGTCATCCACATCCAGAAGAACTTTGGTTTCCATGATTCCTTATGTTCCTGAGAAGCTGCTGAAAATTTTTGTTTTGGAGATGAATTGCCTTGTTTTCTTTTTTTCAGATCCAGACGGGGGAAGGGCAATAAACTCTTCTGGGGGTGGAGGGATTGAGCTGGTGAAGTGTTATGTAGGAATTGAAATAAATTTCAGATTCAGAGATATTTGCATGTTATAGTTTTCAATAACTCTAAAAATCTGACTGTTGTACTAGATTTACTTGAAGGGAATCTATGTTAAGGGAGTGAAAAAAGTTACATGCATCTCCCAGAGAGAGACTAGGGAACTGCAGAATTTATGGATCCACCCTGTGGCTGAGATTAGATAGCCAGAAACAGTAGCCTGGGGAAAAATGCACTATAATTTGCATGCAGCTAGGTAAGTACAAGTTCCTCCATTAAATCTTCACCTCTGCTTATGGATGTATGGTTTAGTTGGGACAAGTCCAATTACCTTTCTGCACTCTACATGGAAATATACTTGAAGTTCACTTGATACAAAATAAGGCTGCCAGTATGTTAGGTACTATTAGTTTGATGTGAATATACTATACCAGCTGGAGAACTGTGATGTGTTTCCATTTGCTTCCATGTATTATTCAGGATGTTCATAAAGAGCATGAACATACTATATATCTGAATGATAGTTTGTGGCCATCATGGGATTTCAATTGATTAGTTATCAGGGGAGCAGTTGCAGAAAGTTTCACTCCAGCTAGTGAAATAATTTCATGCTTTCAGTTAGTATAACATTCAGTCTGTTTCTGTAGCGGAGCGGTGGGAATAGATGGAGGTAATGGGACCCTGGATTTTTTTATTAGAATCTTAGTCCTTTAATACAGCTTTGAATACTAATAGCAAGGTGTCATCAATTCTGTACATGGATTGTACTCTTCCTCCAGCAAGTATTCTTGAAAGTTATGCTTCTTCCTGTCTGTTGCTTTCTCTCTGACCTGCTTGTCCTTCCAGCTGAGGAAGCTTTTAAAGTAAACTGTTTCTGCTTTATTCTTTCACAAGATCTTTGCTAAGACAAGGTAAAAACAAGATTAATATTTCGTCTAACAAGACGTTTAAAGTTCAGTTTTGCCAGTACTGTTTTTTCACTGGGTCTGGGCTGTGTCCTTGTAACCCATGCTCCACTGAGAAAGGACTAATTCATTTTTCATGTTCCTCTGGTTAAGTGATCTTTGGAGGGAGAAGCAGTCTGATGTCATGCTGCTGTCCAGTGATGGCTGTAATGAAATGACTGACCACATTTCTCTCACTCATTTCAGCTTATTTTTGTCTTTGTTATCTGAAATATTAGGACTTCGCATTGAACTGCAATATCTTGCTTTCTCTCCATCTGTCTCTCCTTGCTGATAAATAATAGATACAGAAGAATGAATAAAACACCAAACTTGTTCCCCTGGGACTGAAGTTTCCATCTAATAGTGGTCCAGTCCAGTGTGAAATCTATTTGTTGGTTTATGCTTGGTCCTTCTGGAACAGTATTATTCCAGTAAAGATATTTAATATAAAAAAAATGCACAGTGAAGCAATCACAGTGTCTGTTTGTGAAAGGCCAAAGATTAAGTTAACATAGAAGCAGATTTACCTCACACTCATCAAGAAGAGTGTCTATAGGTCAGACTTTACTGGAATGCTACAGGGGAGTCAGTATTGTGCCTACTCATATGCTGTCTAGGTTGTGTTCTATAGAAAACTTCTGCTTTTCAGTGCTTGGGCTTTCAAGTGAAATTATTTTTATAGATTGCCTTTATTTTTATGTATGTATTCTGAAGTATAAATATATATGCATGTATATATGCATAAATGTATATGCATATGTGTATATATGTGTGTATATATAGAGAGAGAAAATTTAAAAATACTTCTCCCACTATTGGCTCACACAGGGGAAAGTACCATCTAGCCATGACTGGGAAAGCAAATGTCTTATGTCACTCTAACATCACTTTAAGAAATGGAAAAAAATGTTACAATTGATTCCAATGTGCTATTTGCAAATCTTCGTAGTTCTTATGCAAAAAATAGTTTTATTTTTTAGCTTAATATATCATTTGTAACTTGAAATTTGAATCAAATTAGACCTAAGTAACTCAGAGTTGGTTATTTCAGCTCATATTCTGTGCTTTTTGGATTCCTCAGAAAAATACAGTTCTGTGCAATCACTTGTCTTCCTTCAAATGAGTAATGATAATTTTATGTAATTTATCTTCACATGCCAGAATGACCTCAGAATCCTAGCTAAGGTTTGGTGGCAGAAAAATGCTGAAAGAGGGAACATTTAAGCACTCGGATACAAATGCAGACAGTTGAGTAGTTTCTAGTGTATTCAAAAGTGACAGGTTGGAAATTTCTGAATGTGCTTATTGGTGCTGTGGTCTGAAATCACCTGTGTAGTTTGTAGTTTTGGCTTGGTCAGTGGGGTACTAACTACAAAAATTTTCAGGGTGGTACTGGTCCCTCAAATTATCCTCTTGTGTCTAAAAATTATTTTAGTTTTGCTTCTGACCTCTATAATCCCAAGAGCAATTGGTGGTATATGGTGGCAAGAAAACTGTTTTTGCATTGAGAGTATTAGAAACATTATCAGTAGACTAGTCCTTTCGCCCAGACTTCCACTGTCCAAGGCTTGCGCTAAGTACTGTAATTCCCGAGATTCAGTCAGTCTGTGTTAACACTTTTTCAGACACTGGAAGATGTTTTCATGAAGCCAATTAAAGTTGGTCGTGATGGGATACAATGTTTTGCAGTCACACTTTTGTTTGTGGATAACAGACTGCATAAGAAATTACAAAATATGCCAGATGGAAGAATTACTGGTAACATCTATCTTTTCCGTGTCTTTAAAAATGCTAATAACAGAAAGAGAGTCTTCTAACATTCCCTGTAAAGCTTTGTTAAATTGCAGAATAAAAAAATCAAAGCATGCTGAGGTCAATGGGAACTTTTTTGTTGCCTCCAGTGTATATTAAAGCAGCTGCTAAATGAAATCTCACCGAGATTTATACTTCCTTCCTGTGGGGAGAAGGCAGTAGATAGGAAAAGCAAGATATGTACAAAAGCTATTCAGTTGTTCACTGCAAAGTAAAGCCTAGTGAAGTGTTTTTAGAAGAAAACAGCAATGATGGCTGATGGAAGAACAAATGATAGAAACAGTGAAGTTTTCCATCTTCCAGTAATATCAGTATGTCTGTCTCAACAGAAAAGTCTGGCAACAGGCAGTGCTGGCAGATAGTGAGAGGTCAGGTCCATATCTCTAATGCAGTGTGATGAAGCAGTGGGTATCAAATCAGTGGCTCTAAGCAGAACTTCTGAAGGGTTTCAAAGGCAATCTGCTTAAAAAGCAGGTGGTATGATTTAGAAACCCTGTTTATCTTCATCCTTGTGAAATTGATTCAATAGCAAACTGTGGTTTTAAAAAATAGCAAGTAACATTTCTGACCAAAATATTGGATGTGCTAAATAAAAAGCTGTCCTATTAGATAGCTTGTGTGATATATCTAGGACACCAATTTCAGCAAGTTCCTGCTCATCACCATCTCTTGAAGGAAATAAATAATACTGACCTTTGGAAATATGTGGCTCAATAGTTTACCTTGGCTTTAGATCTTGCCAAACCTCATGACTATGTCTGTGAGGATTGTTTCAGATATGTCCATGTCAGTAAGATCTTATGTGAGCTAAAATGACCAATTCAGGAATGCATGACTCAGTCATCTTGTTGACAGGATGCCTTCATGCTACATGTATTTTCTGTTATTGATGGCACTTCAGCAGATCCCAGAACAATGCTAGGTGAATTCTAAAATTAATAACCCTTTTTTGTGGCTCATTAGTTTGACTAGGTCTGGATAATTTAAATAGAGTTACAAAAACCAACTAAGCAAGCAAACCACCACATTTTATCTCAGATCCAATTCCAAAATTGAAGAAGGTGGGGGGTTAATAAATTTGAACTTTGATTGAGAAATCTTTATAGAAATTTTGAAAATGGCATGCTCATTTTTCTTTTCACTTCCATACACCTACAGAGTCCCAATCAATGTGGTAATTAAAATGCTAAAATGCAATGAAATAATCCATCTCTGAAGTGTTTCTAACCAGAAAGTGAGATCTCTTGCAAGATTTACAGCTCAGTTTTGCAGACTGAGAGCATCTAGCCATATCTGATAAGCCCAAATAAGCCCCTGGACTTTTGAATGGTTATCAGACCTGAACTCAAACTCTGAGTTTGGTGAAGTTTTTTCTAGCTTTGATATTGTTTTATCAGCTGTCATTGTATAGCTTTCCTTCCTCCTCTCCCCTTCAAAACCCCTTACAATCCTACCCAGCATTTTAAATCCAAATCCCCCTAAAATATGAATGACTTCGATACAATAGTTATTAGAGCGGTATTTTTTTTAGTTGCAGTCTACAGACCCTGGTAAAGATCAACAACTGTATTAAGCAGCAAGGGTGTCCCAAACCCTCACAGGTTTAAAAATCTTCAGTATTTTGGAACATATAACTTCAACCCATAAATATTTATTTGCTAAATAAGTAGTTCAATGGAAATTAATGTAGGTTTATGCATATAGTTGCCTTCTTATAAACACTAATATCTATTACCATATTAAAGACAATCCTATGTTCTTTTAATTTCTTCAAGACCTCAAAATATTAGGAACATTATTGAGTATTTTATAATCTGATTTCATAGCAAAGTAAACCTTCCTGAATGGTTCTAATGATTTCCCAGACATAATATATATCATGTTCTTATTGTAATTAGGGAGAATTCATTATAATGGTAGAATGTTGTGGGTTTTTTTAACTTCTGCTTGCTAGTCTGTATTTGACAATGCTCATCACTTTAAATTTAGAAATGTTTAAAGGTAATAATACATATCTTGAGCTGTAGTGAAAAAGCATACAATTATAAGTTTGCTTAAGGGCTTTATAATATTTTTGTTTTCTTTTTTAATACTATTCATGCTTCAAGATTTTTAATTGTCTAGGACACTCACATGGTAGCCTAACTGACTTCGTTACCAGAGTGATACTTGGAGATACACAAGCATAGCTCTGAGAAACATGTTCAGGGACCTAACCAGTGTCTAATCCAGACTCCTGGAGTTCAAGGGAGTGCCCCTTATGTTCATGATTTTTAGGACATCTGATTCCATGCTAGAATTGGCATTTCATTATTAATATTCGATGCCATAATTACTTGATATTTAACCTTTTTATCCCACCTGGGAAAGGTTGGAAAATGCTAATTTTCTATGGGAAAAACTCCCATATTCCAATTAGTTTGATGTTAACTTGCTGCATAGTCAGATATGAAATAATTTGGTTTAATTATTCTGTCACTTAAAATGCCATTTCACTTCAGTCCAATGTTGTTTCCATTCCCCATTGAATTCCTGGGTACTTTTAATGTTCTGGTCAGCACTTGGAAGGATATTCATATCAGGAAATGAGAACATACGTATTTCTAACCAGCAAGGTTCATGTGTAATCTTTTCAATTCTTAATTCAACTTAAATAGGAACATGAAGTTTATGTAAGCAAACATAAAAAGCTGACCTTTTAAGATGGGACATCAGAGGATGAAGGAAATATAAAAGAAATGGGGTTATATGACATTGCAAATTCAAGATTTAGTGTGAAGAAATGTGCCTTGTCTAACCAATATTGGAAGGATAAGGTCATGTCTATTTCCAAGTGCTTCTATGCCCTACAGTGGTGACAGTAATGTAGAGCAATTATGTGTCCATGCTTTTCTGTCCGTCTAAGAGAGTAAGTTAGCAACTGTATTCTTTTGTGGAGAAATTTTACAGAAATTGATAACTAAGAACTGTGTTGATAAATACTGTAAGACAAAGATTTATGCTCTGAAAAGTGTCAAAGGGAAATTTCTGGTCTTATTTTCATCTTTTGTTTGAAAGTAGAGGTGAATGTACTATATACACAGACAGCTTGGAGAGCTGTATCTTTTCCCCTCGAGCTGTGCATTTAATGGTCCTTAGGATATTATACGAAAGTTGTTGACAGTTTGTCAACAATGCTGCACATTCATCTGCCATGTAGATGAATCTTTATTTCTAACAAATTTGAAGTAATTATAGTCAGACAAGCTTAAAAAGCTGTAGAGTTCTCATTTAATATGCCTGTTCAGCTGAAATTATTAATTGAAGACTTAAGTTTCTAGAAGTCCCATCTCAGAAGACTTGCAGCAACTGTTCAGACTCCTTGTTGAATGGTGTCGCTTTAACTACAGAATGAAAATATTAACCATAATGGTAGTTATTCTTTATTGTAGAAATTAATCTTTTCTTTTAGCAGTAAATAACAAACATAGGGCAGGGGGAATAGGATGTGCTTCCCAGTAGAATATTAAGTAATTACATTTTGAACTGTAACTGTTAGATGTGGATATTTTTCTGCAAAATCATATTTGCATTTTAGGTAGGAAAGGGTGGACTCTGTGTAGTTACAATTTTTATTCAACTTCAGAGCTTTGGGACGGTTGACTCATATTCATATTCAGTTTCCACTATGTAAAATATTGACAAAAATTGGCAAAGAGCAGCATGGAGACCAAAAAGAGAAGACTCTTTTTCCTGCATGTGGGTATGAAAACAGAAGAGAAGTAAAACGCAAATAAATATAGGGCAGTAGGATTTTTGGAGAACTGCAGCCTGGGGTTAGAATCTTATATTTAGGCTGAAAAAACTGTTCATCCTCATTTTCACAATTGTTCAGTATTTTCTAAATTTGCTATGATCTAAGCTCTGCAGTTCTTAAAACCTAGGCACTAATTTTACCTTAAATATGGACAAGAGACCAATTATAGCCCTTCTATTTTACTCTGGGCCTAAGTGTATTATATTCCATCATAACATATTCAGTGAATCTCTAGCTTATGCAATACATTTTCTATCTCTTCAGACATTTATAAAACCAATATAAATACCTCTGCCTGGTAAAATGGTTTGACTTACCCAGAGGCACATCTTGTTAAGGCAGCTGAGTTTTGTGAACCTAAAATAGCCTTTGAAAGGTAGACACCTTATCCAGTTACATATTGCTTAGGTGATCCTCGGGTAAGCACTCATTTAGGTGACAAATGGCCTGGTTAGGCAAGGTGTTGAGCATTTTGGATTCTTGAATATCTAGTAGAGTTGGTGTCTGTCATTTTCTGGACTAGTTACAAACTGCAAAGGTCTGCTGTAATTGAGGACAGGACTCTACTTTTAATAGAGTCCATGTGTTTGGTAAATAATGAATGCAATATAAAATACGTTAGGTGTAAGACAGAGACTGGAAAGACTTTAAGAACCACAGTTTAACAGATTTTCTTTGTTATAATTGACAGATTAAGAATGTCTTTACCTTTTTGATAGTGCTATAACAATCACTTTCCGCTGGTGACTTGATCACTGATACTAATGACAGACAATTGTATTTGTCTGCAGAGGTCTCCTTGCAAATGTCTTCTCCAAAGCAATCATCACGTCACTAATCCACCTAGTGCTTGTGAAATTAAAGTGAGGTCTTTCTGGAAATGTTCAAATAAATTTTTTTTAAATTATTTTATTTTATTATTATTCGATTTTCTAGTCAGAAAATAGGCTTTTCAAGATTGATTTCTGCTGAAAACTTGGATTTTGTTTATGCTTCATGCTCTCTTTTTTCATAACCTGAGATTTTCCTCTCTAGGAGCTGAGCAAGATGGAAGCCTATTGCACAACCAGCTAAAGAAATCAGAAATTGTTGATCACTTGAGGAGAACAAATAATTAGGTGTATTATTAAGCTCTCAGTAGCTACTCTAGAAGTATTCTGGAATCAAACTTTTTCTTCATTGTCTCATATCCCAAGAAATATATGTCTTCCAGTGGAAAAAGAGCAGTCTTTGATTATATTTAAATGCAGATCTGTGGTTCTAGTGTGAATAATTGTATTGATTTGATTAATACATCATGACATGAAAGATTACTTTTGATAAATTTATTCTGAGAACAGAATAGGTATGTGTGAGAGAAAGAGATGCTGTCTACAAATCATCTGTTTAATGATTAAGACAAAATCCAGGTTACCTGGAGGACAGCCATAGGCTAAGTAATAATGTGGGTTTAAGGCAAAGCCCTGAACAATGCTAACAGAACAGTCATCTGCATTTTAGCCCTACTTCTGTGAAGTTTGGTCAGGTTATGCTTTTAGAAACATGTCAATATTTTACACCCATTTCTGTGGCTTCTTCTCTGGAGGAAATAAAAGCATGCTAATTTATTTAGAAAAACAAACCAGAATGCTTTGCAAAAGAAATTTCCACATTCCTGTCCATCTGATTTTTAATCCCTAAGTCAAGAACTGTTTAACACAATGCCATGCCTGTATGCAATACAAATTAGGAAAGACTGTGTTTTAAGCTTCTTGTACAGACAAAGCATAATAATACTGACTGCAGTATTAGAACACATCATTTATTTTGCATGCTATGCACCATGTTAATGTTCATTGTAGCTGGTATTGACAACTGCAGTTTGAGTAAATGTATAATTTTCTAGATCAGATTCAATAATTGTGCATCATGTACCCTACAGAAATAGTTCTTGCTAATTGTGCTGGTAAAATACACGGGGTCCTCATGGACCATGATTTCTTTTTGCCTCACCCCTGCCCTAAAAACAATGTCATGAATGATGATTTCTGGCTCACATGATATTTTCAATAATCACGTGTGTTTGCAGGCAGTGTTATGAAGCTTGGCATATGGTAACGTATAGTACCAATTAAATTAGCAACAGGAACTTTGCCAATTTATACATTGTTTTTATTCTAGTTTTAGTTGTTTGGGTTTTTCTGTTTCTTTTCATGCTTTTCCTCTTTAGGCTGAAATTCTGTAAAATATGTCAGTATGTAGGAGTTCCTTTCAGAACCCTTCTTTATGGATGGCTTGATTATTAATGCAGAGATTGGGAGCTAAATGCAGGTAATTTCTGTCAAGAATGAGGGCAGAATATGACTATACTGCACTGCAGCCATTCAGTATGGCAACACACACCTGGTTTGTCATCCCATGTCACGTAAATGTTCTCAAAACTGACTTGACGTGATGAATGGGCAGAATGCAGATTCACCCCTTAGCTGTAATAGCCTGTAGTGCTATAAATGTAATGGCAAGTATAAAATAGGCCCAAGATTTTCAGATTTACTATATTGTTTTCAAAATACAATGTGATAATTTATGAACAAATATGTATCACAGAGTGTCAGGGGTTGGAAGGGACTTTGGAGATCTTCAAGTCCAACCCCCCTGCCAGAGCAGGATCATACAGTCTAGCACAAGTCACAAAGGAACGCAGCCAGGTGGGTATTGAAAATCTCCAGAGAAGGAGACTCCACAACCTCTCTGGGAAGCCCATTCCAGTGTTAGAGGTAGTGTAGAAGTAATGTAGTAATGTAGATGTAGTGAATAGCTTTAATAGTTCCCAAGGTACCTGTACCTATAAGATATTTAAAAAATATATTAGCCATAGTTGAAACTAGATAATACTTAAATCGGTGTATTTTATCATTTATGAAATGGGCTTGAAGTCAAGTTAGTCACTTATTTTGCTGTCACCTCTGCTCATTGGTGGAAAAAAATAGAAATAAAGAAACAAAATTTTTCTAAAAAGTAATATTTAAGTAGACATGTGCTAGTGTGTCATTAAGGCTATGCTAATAAGAGCTTTGCTGTGTTTGAGTGGAAACATAATAAAAATATTTCCTTCAAATTAATTTGTCTTCCTTGAACAAAATATAATGTGTGAGATATTGAAGGCCTCATGTTCCCTCCTGGTAGCACTACATGTTGTTTACTTCTTGTGGCTTTTCACAGGTTTGGTTGGCCTGAATTTTTTTGACCTCTTCAGGAAGCACTGTGTTATTTTTCTGACATGAGATGATAATTGTAATAAACTTTATCCTCAATTTCAAAATGAGTTGTTGTTGTTGTGGTGTAGAAGAAAAAGGCAAAGGAAATTACTCTGTTTTTAAAATAGGCTTTTTATGAGTGCCTGCAAGGAGTGCATTAAGCAACATGACTTACATCTGTCTCGTGTTTTGTTCTCTGATTCTCTCCCTAAGGGAGAATGGTGTGTGCAGTGGAGCATTTTGTTTTGGTAGGGTTTGTCATTTGATTTGCGTTATATGCAGACTGTCTCTGTTTATATTGGACAGGAAAGTGCCTTGCATTTGGAGCACAGGTGGTCAAATTTGTGATGCCTCTTCATCCCTGTAGGAGTAATCGAAGGAAACACCATGATGCTGTCCCAATGACATCACTTTAAAGAGTGTCTTAACAAGACAATTCTTGTTAAACATTTTGAAAACTCATTTATTCAAAGCATTTTGTGGGGACTTCTCTTAGTTTTGATTTGGGCATTTGTGTTTTCTTAGTTGCATTAGCAATTCCTACGTCTAAGTGGAAAACCTCTGTATCCAGGGGAGACAGTGAGTTTTATCATAACCCAAATCCCACAGAATGAAAGAATTGCAATTTAGGAAATGTCAATCCTCCTAAAGACTTGCAAAACAAGCCAAATTTTTCATTTATTAACAGAAGTGTGTTTTATCTACTCAGTGAAGGGCACAAGAAATAATAGGAATAAAAGCTAATGGGAAAGAGCATGGTTTGCTATTATTACCATTCTTTATTGGTTTTAGGTGGTGTCCAAAAAAGATCGGCTAGAATTGGACTCCTCTTGTATTAGACCTTGCATGAACTAGAATAAATTTTACAGCTTTTTCTCAGCTGTATATTCTTATGAGTACATTGCATGATGTAGGGAGACAGGCTGGATACCAGGCAACACAGATGATGCAAAAAAATGCCTTACAATATACATAACTATGTCATGCAGTATTTGTTTCTGCTATTTTGTTCACCTCTGTACAGCAGAGAAATACATATATATCTGGGCCTGGATTTTTCAGTGTCATACATTATCTGCTAGACAGCCACAGTAATTAGACTAAATTTAGAGTGTACAGCGTGGTGAATATAAGTTTTCAAAACAAACTTATGCTGGAGTTCTGCACACAAGTATGCCTTAAACTGAATATTGAAAGAAAAAAAGAAATGGACTAAATAACTTCCAATTTTCTGGAGGAAAAAAATACTCTAAAGCATGCTAAAGGATATAAATAGGCAGAGAATGCCATTGTAAACTGGGATTCAGATCTGATTTCATTTCTTGTCAAGCTGTAAGACAAGAAAGAATATAATTTTTATCAGACTGATACAGTCTTCACTGTGTCACTGTGATGCTGCTGCTGCTGCAGTGAGATCATTTCATCTAGTCATCCAGCAGATGCAGAAGAGATGCATATCATTCTAAAAAGAATCTAACATAATCTGTAATCTGTAGTGGGGAAACATCATTGCTTCTGCAAGTGGTATGAATATGTGAAAGTAAATCAGCACAGTATGATTTAAAGATGTATTCTAGAAGGGACTTTTTTTAAAATTATTATTATTTTATTTTATTGTTAATTTGGGTGGGTGTTTTATTTAAAAAAAAATGTACATCAGGAAAGTTAATTATTATATAATTTTTGTTCTGTCTACAATTTTGCCACAATTATATGGCAAATTTATTCAGACATTCAAATGGAACAGAATGCTAAATATCTAATATAGCTATTTACTATTGGAAAAGTTAAGAAGAATAAGGAAAACTCAAACTTTTAACTCAACATGCTTCAGTTTAAAATTGAAATTGTATGATAGACCTATCTTCTTATAGAACATGTTATTAAAAAGCTACTCAGGGCCAGTGGATCTGTACTTAGAAGTCTGTATACATTTCTCTAAAATTTGAAAATTACCTCTCTACTGACTGAAAATAATAAAAATGCCTTGCATTCTTATATCACTGTTAGTTTTGAAACCGAAAGGCATAATGGTATCATCTTTCATATAGTAGGCAAAAATTAAAAGTAAACACTGAACAAATGACTCATGTGGTTTCAGTTGGCAAAGCGATGCCAGAAGGGTTACAGCCTAGTGCCAGGGATTGGCAGATTCATCTTCCCCTGATAGGCAGTTCCTTGCTGTTTTCTATGTTGGCAGGTATTATTCTTTATTTTGCTTACTGTACTGACTTGGAGGTCATCAATTGCTTTATCTAAGTAATTAGGGTGGTTTCAAGTAATAGGGATCTAAATTCTTTATCCATTTTTTCTGTGGTATTTTTGGGTTGGTTTTTTTTTCAGGTTTGTTTTTGTTTGTTTGTTTGTTTGCATCTTGGTTTTGGTTTTGGGATTTTTTTGAGACAGGGGTAAGCATATATTTATTTTACCTTTTTAGAGAACTAAAACTTACTTTACTTGTGGAGCTGGGAACTGTAAGAAAAACATACAGTGTGTCAAAATTTTCAGTGAAGTAATGAGATCTCATTAACACTGCATTCTACCCAAAAGTTTCTTGCTGTTACTAATAGCTTTTCATACCAACAGTTTTCCCCAGTACAAATAGAGACTATGTATAGTACCTAACTTTAAAATGATAGATACATTCAAATACATGCTGCTGAGATTTTTACTTACCAATTAGCTAAAATAAGTGCACATATCCTTTTAATTTCCATGGCCAGCAAAATAAAGACACACATTTGCATCTTGCTAAAATGATGTTTTTCCACTTTTTTTTTTACCTTTTCCTAATACACAGATTTCTCAGAATGTATATTATATTTAAAGATCTAATGCTAACTAAATTCTTGCAAGAGCTTTCTGCAGTATTTTCATGGAAAAAGCAAAATTAGAAAGGCATTTAAGTAAGGGTGGGGTTTTTATCAGTTAACTAGAGTCACTCTAGTTATTTTTGTGCAATCCATCACCAAACCCACACACAAATAGAGGATTTAAAATAATATTAATATACAAGACAAGAGGACTGGATGCACATGTAGATGTCAGTGGTCTGTTTATTCAGGTCTTAGAAGCTAAACAAAACTGATTTTGTAGTGGGGTAGGCAGTGTGTGTGGGTGGAGGGTGGAGGTGGAGTGAAAGAGAAAGTGGGTGATACCTTGTTGCATTATAAATGTTTCAGCAGGAGGTATTTGGAATGGCTCCCTCAATTCCGTGTTGTGAAATCATAAGGGGGTTATGCTGCATCTCAAATGAGTGCTAATGAAACCTTTATACCAAGAACCATCATGTATTCTGCATATGCTATATATGATGTGGGAAAACTCAAATTAAAATTGAGGGAGAGATAGAATATGTGATGGAATGGCATAAAGGTTTTATCAGCATGAGGTTGGGAGAGGGTGCCTTACTCACAAAAGCAAAGTTCAATCTATTATTTCACATATTTTCTCTCCCTCTGAGCCCTCAGTCTTAGCACTCACTGTAGAACTTGGGTTAATGGGCACAAGCTACCAAAATAATCTATTTTAAAACTCCTTTTTATCTTTCAGTAAATACTTTTTTGACAGAATGTATGAGATAGTTCAGGATATAGAAGTCTTACTGGCACTTGCTTGGAATGTTCTATGTTTTTCCTAATTTTGCAGTCTGGAAATGTGTGTTTACATTTTGAGTGCTTTTAAACTCCCATATCTGAGCTTCAGCCATTAATTTAGCAAACTGAAACAAAAACTTCTTTATAAGAAGCAACATTTCTTCCTTCACCTTCCCTTTTCCTCTTCTCTGCAAAACAAAGTGTTTTTTTCCTTCTCACCAGATGTATCATTTGCTCATCCCTTCCATTTGGACACTGCAATTCTGGATTAGTGAGTTTGATATTGTACACCAAGAGTGGCCAAAGGCTGGAAATATGAGAGTGTGCTGCACAAGGTCTCCCAGGACTTTAATCTCAGCTCATTGTAGCTATTGGAGGTCATCTTGTAAAACTGTTAACACTATTGCCTTCCCAGCTTTTCCAAGGTCAGTGCAATTTTGAGTCATGCTGCCTTTGCAAATCAATAAACATTTAAAATATCTTAAAAAAAACCAACAACAACAAAAAAAAAACCAAAAACCAAACCAACAAACAAAAAAACCCAACCAACTGAGATCTATGGTTATGCATTAGGCTTGTAGTAATGATAGAGTCATATGTGAAAAATCGAGCTTTTCTAAGAAGTAACCACTGTGAAGTGCTTGTATCCTTAGGAAATAGCTTCCTATCTTTACCTTTGCTTTGTGCAATATTATTTCAGAACTATCTCTCTCTTTCCATGCCATTCTGTTTGACCTGTCCATGACTGTAGTTCTAGAACAACAGGTAGTAGTAGAATTTTTTAATATGTTAGCTGACTTCCAATTTTCAAACTAGAAATAGGTGGAAACAGTCTCTAATATGATGATCTTTAGTTACACTGGAAGATAAGCAGTGAGAGGGAGGTGAAGTATACTAAAGCATGAAGAGTTTGCGGTACTTGTTAGTGACAGGAAAAAGCAGTGCAAGTCTTTTATTACTCATTAAGGTCAATTGGTCATTATGCTCTTGCATCTATTGACTTTGAATCATGGAAGAAAATCTTTCAGATTTTGTGAGGAAAAGTAGCATGGAGGAGGATTTTTCCTCCCAGGACTTGTCTTCTTTCTGACCTAATGCTTTCTCTCAGCAGGAGAAATTTTATGTCACTTTTTCCTGATTGCCCTGCCCAAAATGAGTGCTCTAATACACCTTTCCCCCCTCCTCCCATTCCCTCCCCCCTTGTCCCAAAATAAAATAAATCATATATTATTTACCAAGAAAAAAAAAGGCAGGTAGGAGATCCAGAAGATTGTTCCTACATCTGATAAAGTTTTAATATTTTTTTCTGGTTACTCTACTTGAATATATTCTCTCTGATATATGGAAAACAAAGAGAAGGAAAAAAAAAATCATGGAGAAAGAAATGGAAACTATTCTTGCCATAAATCTTTCCTTTTTCTCTGTTTACTGAAATAGAACATTGGCTAGAAGTTGAAATGCAGTGTGTATATGCATTTGTGCATGCTTCTGAACCTTTCTTACCAATGTAAGTAGTGACATTTTCCTAATTTCAGTTTATATAAAAAAGGCTTTGCATGACTTTGATTTTCATAACATGAAGGTCAAACAATTCAGAATAGAAACAATAATATTCTTCAGAAATTGACCCATGAAAATGTATTTAAGTTGTTTCTGGAAAACTGCCCTTCAAAGCTCCTTCCCAAGTAAACTTGCAATGACATTTCAAAAACAGAATGTGGATGCCAGTAACTATGGGGAATTTTTTGGATTGTTTTAGCTAATTTGGTAGCTACGTATAAAATACCTGTTTAACAAATTAAACTCCAGTGATTTACTATCCAGGTGCCTGATCTTGTAACAGCCAACATGCTGAGAAAAGCTTTGAGGATATTCAGCTCAGTTTATATCTGTTTTGTATTGCTTTTTCTGTTACTCTGATTGGTGATCTAACTTTCCAAGGCCTTTAACACTGAGAGACATAAAGCTGCTACCCTGTTAAGGCACAAGGAATTGAAATATCAGAGTAACTTCATGTCAAATTGGTCATTCAGTTAAGAATTAAGGTTTCATCATGGTTTTATATAATTTTCTGTTCTTTTTCATAAAGAAACAAAATGTAGTGTTGTCTAGCTGAACTTAAGTGTTTGGGTAAGATAAATGTACTGACTGTGTAGATATAACAGCCCTATGCCTTTAGTAAAAAGATGGACAGAAAGGATTGTAGAACTGGAAAATCACAGGTCTGGAGTGTCCAGGGATCTATGTTATCTTTCTATCTTTGTCAGACTTCATAAATGAAGCTTTTCAACAGCTTTCAGAGGTAAGTGCAGATCATTCTGCTTTTACAGAAGGGAAAACTGAGCAACAGAGGGATTCTCTGGAACAAAAAAGACAGTGTGTGCATTTTACCTGAAGACACTGAAGTAGCCTGGCAGAGTTAGGAAGCTAGCTCAGAACCCCTTCTGAGTCTTGGTACAGAGGATCTCTGTGGCAAGTTCACCCTCAATTTCCTTTCAATGTAGACAGTCAAGTTAGGAGGCTTTTCTTTTTATCAGAGACATTGCAAAATGATGAGAAGGTGTAGGAGGTTTGGTAGAAAATGTACAAGGAAGAAATCTTTGATTTTACCTTCTGTAGATATACTTTGGCCCCTGTCTTGAGTGCGCTCTCCTTTCTTGCTGAATATTACCCAAAACTTAAGAAGTATATAACATACACATAAAGTATTCTTTATATTTAAATAATGTATTGAAAAACATACAAGTCACAATAGTGATGAAGTTCTGTTGCAGATGAAACACCGCCATCTCTGATGAACTGTTCATATGCATGGAGTTCATATGCTGAGAAAGCTCTGTCTGGGTCCCCTGCCTTTTGCTGTGAGCACAATGGTGCAAAACCAAAAGGCCTCATTCCTAGGAGAAATCTTGCTTAATGTCCAGGTAGCTTTACCTTCGTAAGTAGCACAATACTGACCTGGTGATTCTTTTTACATAATGTCTTAATCCTGGAAAAGAATTGCTTGATGCTAACTCTCATTATTATTAGTCTTGCTACTATACCTTAGATAAAAGTTGAAGACTCTATAGAGTATCTGGTGAATTGTTATTTTAAATATATATGTATATCTTCTTAAAGACTAAGTGTAGCTGTGAATGAATATATGGGTCCATAAGCCCTACAAAGTCATACCCATGAGAACAAATGTTGTGTATTGTCCATGTTTAATTTTTATCATTTTGGGGAGTGATTACACTCTCCTATTTGTCCTCAGGTTTTAGTTCTTTAAATTTAGAGCTTTTTCTCTCTGCATTTAAAAAAAAAAATATTTTCAGACTGAAAACCTTATAAAAATATTTATGAAGGAAATACCATGCACTGATCCATAGTCATGTGGTCTGTTGTGGCTGGCATTGTTTTATTGCCTAGGTTTAACGATTTTTACTGGTTAAAGCTTTTAGTCTCAAGTCACAACAGCTACAAGGGAGCACTGTGAATGTCTTGTGGATCTAGTTAGGGTATTAACCTGTCTTGTTTAACTGCTAGTTTATTCCTCTAGAGGCATCATGTTTGTCAGATCATTTTTCAAATGTGCCACATATGTCTGTGTGTGATATTTATTCTCCCTGTAACAAGTTTAATTAATTTATAGATGGGGCGCTTAGAACCTTCATTTTATTACTTACTATTACTATAATAATTTCTAAAGTTTTGGATAAGTCTTCATTTTGTCAGGTTTATTTGTTGTTTGTTTTGTTGGTTTTTTTTTTGTTTTGTGTTGTGTGGTTTTTTTGTGGTTTTTTTTTATTATTGTTTGTTGTTGTTTTGTTGGGGGTTTATTTGTTGTTTTTTGGGGGGGGGTTATTAAAGGGTGCATTCTGCATTGAGTAATCTTGTTATGATCATGCAGTAACAGAGAGTTACATGGTTCTGCTCTGGTTTAGGTGTGAGTACAATGTGACCAGGTAGATGGTAGTAGTCAGTGTAATTTCTTCTGTTGCTGCTGAATTTCAACTTAGCTTCCTGTAGACCTTCAGGTACTTTCAAAGGCTTCTCAGAGGAAGCTGGAATTCCGGGGTTATCACATAATTTATGTGAAACTAGACCATGAGGAGATTGCTGTTTGGCCCAAACCTTCCAGGTTGAGTTAATTTTTTATATAATCCAGAGCTGAAGTTCCTCATTTCCTGGCTCTGAACCTTGAAGCTGTGTACCTATTGCACAGAAACAAGCAAATGGAAACACAGCTATGTTAGAAATTAACAGGGCCTAGCAGAAAAAAAGGGCAGTTTTTTTGTCCGAAAAGCATATTCCTGAGGTAAAGATAAGGAAATATTTCTCCATCTTGAAGTAGTTTGCTGCATCCTTTTAGCTCCTGTCAGTCACCTTTATCTGTCTCAGCTATTTATAAGGCACCTATCATTTCAGGATCTAAATGGCACAGGCCTTCTATGGAAAGCAGTTTAGAGAAAATAACTACATGGAATAACTAACTGACAGACTGCAGAGTCACTTCAGATGTGAATTCACTTCGAAAAATTAATATATCCCACAACATTCAACTACTAATATATAAACTCAATTGTAAATATTTATACTTTTCAGTGTAGCAGAGTTTTGGCACATTGTCCACGTGCTAGTCTCTTGATATTTTGAAACTGCTGTGATTTAATTTTCATATATTTCATGCAGCTATGTTTTTAGTCAGGTTTTCACAGAAGTGTAGGCTGACCTGCAGCAGAAGTAAAGTAAATATTAATGAAAATACATTTTACATAATCTTTTAATAATGAGGATATACTGGGTGATACCAAACTATATATATAAATATATAATTGGCTAAATTCTGAAGTAATACTGCAAGATACTCCAGAGCCTCAATTAGCAGATAACAAATGATAGATTTGAGGTAGTATATTTTTTCCTGTAGGTACAAAGCATGACGGGTAGAAGCATTTTGCAGAATGCTGCTTAGGTATCACTGAAATGCTACTTTCTGTAGCAGTAAAATTCAGCATCAGATATTGCTCTTTTACACTTAGCTCGAATTACAAGTTTATCTTTAATAGAATCATAGTATATCTCAAGTTGGAAGGAACCTCTAAGGATTGTTGAGTCCAAATCCCTGCTGCTTGCAGAACTTAGGGCAGAGTAGCATAGTTGGCCCACTTATTTCAGGTACCAAACTGGATCTTAGGTTTGAAAATTTTCTAAAAACACAACATTTTTTGAAACTAAGGATTATCTAAATAATAAAGTTATTCCTCACATTCAACTCATTTCATCAATCTCAGTAAGACAAAGACCGAGCCATTTTCTGAAGAAAAAACATTATATTTTTAAAACATATAGGAACCAAAAAAAATAACATGGAAGCACACATCCTTTTCTCTCACATTGATTCTGATGCTATTCCCAGTGAAAACAGATGAAATATAATAAAATATCTGATAATCATTTTAGCGGAAACAAGAACTATTCAGAAGATAGAGGTTACTTTAAGGTGAATATGGTATGGGCAGAGGTAAATTAAGAACTCCTAACACATCTTAGTGAAAATGCTTTAGAACTATCTAAATGTGTGTATATTTTAACTCAAATTTCTGTCTCACAGTCCTTAATTTTACTTAAAACTGTTCCCAGTAATGTTGAAGTTTTGATTGATGTAACTGTAGTGAATATATAATGAAGAAATAGGTACATTTAGTTAAAAATCTAGAAGTCAAGAGAAGGAAAAACAAGTTAGAAATTACCCACTGTTTTACTGTTATTAGAAAAGCAAAAATTGTGAGGTTTGGGGGCAGTTCTTTGTTGTTTGCATTGAGTACATTTTGTATGTTCAGGTGTTCTGTGGGTAAAAATACTACCAAGCACTGACAGAGCTTCAATTTATCTCATCCTATGAGCTCTAAATCTGAAAAGGTGACAAAAAAAAGGCTGTTGCAGTGAGTTCTTTCACAGTGTCATGCCAGACCTAAAACCTAGAGTGTCCATAACATGTGTGCCATGCAAATAGAATACATGTTTTGTTCCTAAATAGAAGTTTAATATTTTTCATCTGGAGTTGGTTTTCTACTGTCAGCAAAGAAAAAAAAAGACCATGGATGCAGTTGTGTATTTATGAGCAAGTTTTAGCTCTAAACAGATTTGTAACTAAAAACAGAAATATCTTTTTATGGGAGACAGCTGGTTGGGAGATTAAAGAAACACAGGAAGGGAGGGGAGTTCAAATTAACGAACATTCCTAGACAAGGAATGCCTGTAAGCATTAGCAAGCTTTTAGCTCGCGACCTAAAAATATATCTAATCTTGTCCATGGGTCTGTACTGATGGGTTCGCTTTGTTTTTGCTAATAAAGAAATCTTTGAAAAGCCTAGCATGGAGCCATAACTCTTGTACATCTTTAAGTATCAAACAGACCCTATAAATATATGTTGATGTAAAAATTTCCATTTATGCTTTGAGTTGTGGCTCAAATGGTGTCAAGCATTTAAACCTAACAGACCTTGTTCTGGTTAAGTTTTCACTGGGATGAACTGTTCTGAATCTTTAGCAGCTTCCCAGGAAGCTTCAAGGTCCTTGAGCAGTCTTGAAGAGACATTTCACCAGAACAGACATTTTGTTCTAGGGAAAGCAAAATTTACTTTCTGAAGAGCAAAATATCTGAAGATGGGTAGAGAGGAATCAGCTTGTCCACAACCCTCTCAGTGTGTAAGTAATATCATAATATTACATTTTATTGGTCATTTAAAACCCTTCTGTCACAAGAAACTGCACAAGAATTTTTGCATGATGGTCCTGCTGGTATCAAGATGGTAGCCCTCAGATGGGAGCTTCTATGCACATTTTTAATAACTACACAGAAAGTAAGCTTTTGAAAAAAGAGGCAATTGTTCTGTGCAGTGAGTGTTATTTGAGTTATCTGACAAATCTGGTTGAACTTTTCTCATAAAGTATACAATAATCGTCATTTAAAAATAGTTGGACTATGCCTTTGCATATTGTATTCTGTCTTACCTTGTTTAAATATTATTATTATTGGGAATTCTGCCAATTTCTAATAGAACTGTAGTTTGTTTTTAAATTGATATAGTTACATTTGGAATTATCTTCATCCTTCATACTGTGCTAATTTTTCTATGATTTTACAAGTTTGTCTTATAAGAGCACATCTGTTGGAGTAAGCTAGCTCAGATTTATTGACTTTCAATTGCACCATAAGAGAATGTTATCAATGTTCATCAAATTTCCTGAAATATTTAGGCCAAGGATACAAAGTATCAGCATTCTTAATACCAACTGCTTTGAAACCAGGGATTTTTTTTCTTAAGCTTTACCTGATGCGTGATTGTGGATTTGTACTATATCTCATTCCGTCAATGTAGTTAGTTAAATCCAAATTTCCCAATATCCATATGCTCATCATATCTGCTTTACTTGTTTAAAAATCCAAAGTTTGCTCTGAAAGGATGAAGAGGAGGGAGATTAGTATATATATATTTTTTTTAATTTTTTTTTTTTTTTCTTCCCCCTGATAATGAATAAATGCATGGAAGAATGAGAATAAATGGCCAGTATGTGACTTTTTTATGTTGCAGATAAGAACTTCAATAAAAATTTTGAGGAAGTTTGTATGCTGGAAAGCATGTGTTTTACATCTTTGAGCTCTGACCTAACTCCCCCAAGAAGCTTCTGAATGATGATAGTCGTCCATAAGATATGGCTTATAGAAGGAGATGTAGTTGAATATATGCAGAAATGTTTTGAGATATTCTAGCTCAAAAACCAGATCCTGGTTTCTTGTATTCTGTTTCACACAGTGATATTATTTCTTGTGCTCCACTCAGGATTCCAGGTACTATGTGGAAGATGATTTATCCCACCATGTCTGACATGTATATTTCTCAATAGACGTTTGTCTGAAAATTTGCAAAATCAAACCTTCCTAGAAAATATCAAAGAGTACTTGAATGTTGTACCCCATACAAATACTGTTTGCTCTGAAAGATTTCTCATTACTGTTTTGTAGATAGAACAACAAAATAAGTGGCTGATGAAATGCAAAATAAATTTTAAAACAGAAGGGTTGTAAGAGGCTTATATTATATTCCTGTCAAATCATAGATCCAGTGGAGATTTTGGTTTTATTCCTGTGCACTTGCTTGATTGGTTTGTTTTTTTGGTTGGTAGGTTTTTTTAAAGGAAATATATATTTGGACACTTAGGTATATTTTATTGGTTGATATTTTTCCCACAGGATTGTGACTTAAATATTTGGGCATTAAATATGAAATTTTAGAACTGTCCTATTTACTTTACAAGGTAGAATGGATGTGGGTGTTTGTAGCAATTTATGCTTTTACCTCCATAGTTGCAGTTATGTATATACATTACAAGATCAGAATCCTATCTCTGAAAATCTGTTTCTTTCATTGCTTTGTGAAAATATGATCAGTTTAGATCTTTCTCACACATGTTCAATATTATATCTGAAAAAGGAAACATTTTTCAAATTCATAAGTTAAAAAAGATTCTTATTCTTTAACCCAAGAAAGTAATGTGAGATTTTCTTTATTTTGACTGGAATTCTTTCTTCATTATGTGCACTTCTAATCCAGAACATATTTTATTTCACTCCAACTGTCAATCTTTAAGCATTTGTTTGGATGTAGATCTACAAAAGACTGAAATACAGTGTGAAAGGGCAGATTAATTTTTTTACATAAAAATAGTATTGGTGAATATCTATTTCATATATTTATACAGGGAATATTGCCCTTTTCATACTAATTTCTGTCAATTTTCTAGTCATAAAAATTGAGATGGAAGGGACTTGTAAATTATTTGGTGTATTTGTCTGCTATACAAAAGTATAAAAAAAAAGTATAAAAAAACCTAGGTATTTCAAAATTAGATTTGTTGGTTTGATTGTGGCTTGTTGGGTTTTTTTAATCAAAACTATATAATTCATCTCTCCCATTTACATTTATGCCATATTAACTCATCTTGGAAAGTAACTTCTTAGATAGTTCTGTAGATGGCATTTAGGTCCTAGTTTTGTTAATTTAAAAATATATCTTAAAAACATTGAGTTACATCCTTTTTTTCAGAAAAAGAAATATTAAAAAAGTCAAAGTGGAATATTTTTCATAAACATTAAGAAAGAATCAGGTAAACTTCTAATCTGAGCAATGTTCATTTTTTCAGTGTGGATAGCCTTTGATTGCCTGGGGCATACTGTAGAATATTCACACCCTTTGTTGGTGAGCAATATTAATGTTGAAAATATCATCCATGAAGCACCTAGTTCTATAACCTGTATTTCAAAGAAACAAGCAAACAAAACCAAACAAAAAAGTTAATGGACCTCATTTGCTATCCTATTTCTTCTCCATTAACAACAAAAAAATACAAATAAGTAAAAAAAATATACCATGGACAACAATAGCAACTGCAACTAAAGGAGCACTATGAAGGAAATTCCATCTGTAATACAGGTGTTTATGAAGACATGCCTGTCTTCATAGAGTTTAGAGAGCAAGTAATCAAAAAGTGTTGTAATTTCAGGATTGGATAGAACCATTGGATTATCTGGTTTGACCTTTTATGTGCAATAAATCTTGCCCTTTTAGATTACTGTATGGTGCCCCATGATGCGAATGTGGCAATAGCATTTTAATAAGAAATGCATCTAGATGGGAAAAGATGAAGGCACCATCTTTCTTTAATTATTGCTGTGTTCAATTCTCCATTACAAATATATTCCCGGTTTAGATTTTTCCGATTTGAGCATGTTTTATGTCAGGTATGTTTAGGATTTACCCAGTTAAGTTTCCTGTCTATTAAGTTTATTTATTCTTCAAAGAAATTAATACTAGTCTTCTGTAAAAATAATGTTTGACCTCACATGTCCTCCATTTATCACCAAAAGTTCCTGTTCTCATTGTGACATTATTGAGACAAAGTAACAGTTTGTTGGCGCACTTCTAGCTACAAATCAAACTGTTAATTCTAGTCTTGCTTGTGCGTTTCAGTGTCTTTGTGCAGGGGATCTTGTTAAAATAATGTTTCCTAAATCTTATCTTTGTGCTATTTCATCTTCTGGATTGCACACCATTTTCAACATGCATAGTCAGCTTAAATGATTTACTTAATAGCATTTCTGTGAGTGAAACTCAAGTATTTAATTAAAATAAAGACCCAGCAGAAATATTCTTATTTAATTTCACAGTTTAATTTATATACAGTTTGTTTTAAACATTAATGTTAATATTTTAAATGCTTTACAACATCTTTGATAGTACTTTCATATTAGCCATAGATGATGTTTATACTCTGCAGAACTGAAATCATAAAAGTTCCTGGTAATAGGTAATATAAGAAGATACCCAGAATTACAACAAAACTGAAAAGCAGGTGTTTTATTATTTTCTTTAAGCTTGTATTTCCCCTATTGACAACAACAATGTTCTAGTACCTCCTTGTCACCTTAAAAGTGAGAATTCCAAGGACTTTTAATTCTTATTTAAATGTTGAAGGATACAATGGACTGAACAGTTGCTGTCATACAACCAGGTCTAGAGTTCTGCGTGGATCCAAAATAAGTCACTGGCAGGATGATGAAATTAATCTAAGGATCCTGTCACTGAAGCATTTTTCATATTTTGGAAAATAATTCATAGAGTTGCAGTAATATTTGAAAACACGTCAAACAATAGAAAATACATTCTTATCATACTGGAGTATTAATAAAGTAATGTTAGAAAGAAGAAAACCTCCTAACATTACCCCAAAAAGCAAGATGATTTTTACCACACTATTAATTTGATACAATTATTATTGCTGTTCAATGGTTGCATAAATGGTTAGCTGAAGGGTAAATATGAGGAGACGTAAAGTAGAAAGAAAGAAAGAAGAAATAGAAGCAGAGGAAGAGACAGAAAGATAGAGTGGAATTATCATATTGGTAGCCTGGATCAATTAATTTTTTTCCCTGGGAGTCTTTATAAGATGTCCTATCATGGTCCATAATTATCTCCTGCTACTGCAGTAGATTTTATTCTCTCTTCTAGCAGCCAGACAGTTCTGCATCTACAATGTAGAATCCAATTTATTTTTATGTTGTATTCTTCATTCAGTGCATAACAAAAAGCTTTTCAAATACAGGCAATGTTACATTTTTTCATAACATTTCCATTGCTGTTTTCCCTGGTGAATTTTTTCCAGATGGAAGCACTGTTCACTACAGCAGTAGTCCAAGATGTGTAACATATAGATGGGTTTAGATTGGATTATTTGGTACTGCTATATTGTAGTGAGCAAGTCAATATCAAGAGGTCACAGATGGAGTTAGACTAACAGGAGATTTTATTAAGAATGTCTGAACTAAACATTTCTTCACTGGATGCTTTAGTATGTTTTGGTGAGTATTTTAGTCTCTATAAATCCCTTAGCGCTGTCAAAGTTTGAGGATTTCTTTGGCTTCCTCCAGGGAATCTGTAAATGCTAAGACTTTTATGACTACAAAACCTCAAAATGATATAGAAGATTTAAGGATGACTTGTGGGGTATGCTCTGTGTATTCTCATACTAATAAATGAGTCATTTTATACAAAAAAATCAGAAAAGGAAATTAGCCATGGTGAAACATTTCTAGTTGGATAGTTTATATACATCTCAGGTCCTAGCATGGCTTGTACGAAAAGGATTGAGGAAAAATGAAATTTTGTAACCCTGGTTAAGTGACTAAAGCTGGAATAAATAGTTCAGCTAAAATGGGATGGACATTTCAAGGTGAAGACAGGTTCCTTCAGTATCTCTGAAACAGGAAGACTTCATGTAGATCAGGCCACAAAAGGCAAGATGGAGTCAGATGTACGTCACTCTTTGTGCAGTGGAAAGCATGGTAAAGGTTAGAAACAAAAAGAGTAATGACTGTGTAAGTATCAAGAACAGTAACTTTTTATGCCAAAATCTGTGAAACACTGAGAAAAAAAATATAGAAGATCATGTTTATCTCTGCACTACATACCATATTATTTTTAATCTACTTAGAGAAAAAAATAATAATTATGTGATTTAGGATTTACTGTTGTAGGTCATTAATTCCTGTGTTCTTGATCTTTTGGAATATTTTACTTAAACCTTTATGTTAGTGGACATCTTACTACATTCAAATTATTGATGGAGGAAAACAGGCCTACTTCTTCTGTCAGAAGACATTGAAGTGTATGAAAGCCTTGAAAAAAAAATGATTGGGTATAGGCACTCCTACTCAATAGTGGTGGGACTGCAGTTTACAGTCTGACTAGATGCCAAAAGATTCCCCAAAGGGCTAATAAGAATTAACTCTAACTAGCATTTTCTGAGACTAATAAGTGATTTCAGCCATTCAGTTAGGTCTCTAAGGGTATAGAAAGAGCTCCAAGGCTTCCATATTTCCTTCACTGGAACCTGTACAGCTAAGAGTATATCTTCCTGCAGATTTCTGTTGACTAAATGAACAAGATACCTGAAAATCAAGAAAAAAAAAAGTGCATTCATATGTGTTTACTTTAACAGTAACTATGAGTTAGTTGAAAAGCAAACATTTATTTTTTAAAGTGATAGTTTAAGCAAACCTCTTGCAAGCATTATAAAGGAAGAAACACAGGAACTCCTAAAATAGGATTTTATGTATCTCCAGATGGTTGTGCTAAGTCGTACAAATAATCATGTTCACCTACTCACTAAGACATTACTGACAAAGGATGGTGTAATGATTAAAAACACTGTACTACATTCTCATGTCTTATTTTTACAAATCCAATGAGTTTTGGTGCAATTGTTTTTGTGCAATGTACTTGGAATATTCTGGAGGTTTTTTTCTTATTTGTTTTGTTGTTGTTGTTGTTTGGTGTTTGTTTGTTTTGTGTTTGGGTTTTTTTTGTTTGGGTTGGGTTGGGTTTTCTGGCTTTTTATTTGAAGTGTTCAGTGTTCTACATGAAATGTTATTCTTCTGTACTAAGAGGAAGAATATGGCTAGTTACAGTGCTTTGGAAAAACGCATACTTTTGAGTGGCAATTAACATATTTTTATTTTAGAATTTTTGTAGTATCTCTTGTTTCACCTTTGTACATTGCCTTGTAGCTATTATCCTCACTGGTTTATATTGCATTTGATGTCTTACCTAGTTTTATCTGTCTTGTGATTCAAACATAGAGTGTTTATCATTTTGTAGGTCACTTCAATGTTATATTCATTCTGGATTCTTTCAGGTGGACTGTGTTTTGAACAGAAGCAGCAATATGTAGTTTCCTTTTGCACCTTTTCTTTATATTGTTTTATTTGGCTTCCTTCATATGTCTCTAAGTTTTATTGGAGGATCAACACTTTCTTTTTTATAATCACATTGTGAACTGGAGAGGAACAAGGATCAACATATAAATAAAGATACAGAGTATTTCTCTTTGCCAGTAGCATAAATATAAATGAGATTAGTGGTGACTTGAAGAATAGCAGCATAAGAAAAGATTGTGTTCTGAATCAGAGGCATGATCCAAATAAGTAGCTGTGGAGAGCAAATGTTACTTTAAGCAACATTAGCTTCCCTGCGTACTCTGTGGCCTTTCCATAAAGACTTGGTAGTCTGTAAGCCAAGAACAAGACTGATGGACCTTATACACTGCTAAGAAGGTAAGAACTACAAACGGGTGTACAGTTGGCACCTCAGAACTTCCCCAGATTTTGTTGGTTTGGTCTCCTCTGACTTCTGAGACATAGAATGTGTCCTATGTGTTCTGCCCTGGTCTTGTAGATGGAGTGTAGAGCTTGTATAGCTGCAGAGCATGGAGATTTATTGTTTCCCTTATTTGTCCTAGTATGAGGAAGGGAGAGAATAGATTGATTTTACATGTTTTTAATTTTTTTGTATTGTCTTTGAAAATTATGGTTTAGAAGGCTTTAGTCAGATACTGTTCTGTAATAAGACTGTTTAGTAAGAGGTCAATGCCAGATTGTAGTAGACAGATGTATGTCTATGGTATGGCGATGTGATACTGAACTCCTACAAGAACAAAATCCTAGAACTTCTTAGTCTGGCAGGATTAGCACTGATCATCATTTAGCAGACAGGATTAGCACTATGCTAATCATTCTTCTGAATGATGAGTGTATATGTCCAATTTGCTTTGATGGCTGGTCTGGGTCAAAATGAATAGCAATGTCATCTGCTTTTCACCCTTTGTACGTGGCATATGTGTCCTTTCATTACCCCAAACCACTCTATGTTAAGAGCTAAGAATGCTGATAATTATTTTAGAAGCCATCAGAAATATCAAAAGAAACTGCTCCCATACTAATCTATTTATATTTCTATTAAAAGTAACAAGCATGTTAGTTTCCAGCGTACTCTAATGAAAACCTTTTCTGCATATCTGGTATGATGTTTCCACAAAGTACTGTTACCCTGAACATTATCAAGGTAAAATGAACCCATCATTCCTTAGAGGAATTTACATAAAAGTTAAGCCATTTCACCCCCATATTGTAAGTAATGCAGTAATCTACTCTTTGTACTGCCTTGGCTTTTTAAGCCCTGTCTAAATTTGTTATACAATACAATACACTTGATTTATATAAACTATTTTGTGATAAAAACAAAGAGACTGGAAGAGCTTTTCTATAACTGTATGATGTCAAAAACAAGGTGCTGAATATTTTCTACATGAAAAATGGCAGAACTCTATGGACTTCAAAACAGTTCTATGAATTAATACCAGAGTTTAATAGTCATAAGTTGTGACAGGCCCAATACGTGAATACTGGGCAGAACTGTTGAAGTTAGTGGACTACTTTAGGTTTTACTGGAGAAAAACAATGAGAGCTTGATTCTTCTTAAATAAGAACAAATTATTTCAGCTACAATCAGTATAATTTACTTTTATATAGAAGAGTTCCAAAATCTTTAATGTATGTACTTTCTGTCCCCAAAACAGTAACAAACAAATGCAAAACAATTCAAGAGAGAAACAAAACAAATAAGTAGTTAATTATGCTTTATAAATATATTAACTTGCTGAATATTTTATTGAACCAAAGCAGGAATATTTAAGTTCATTGCTATTCAGCTGAGGAATCTTGCCCAAAACAGCACCAATGGAAAGAAAGTAACACCTGTCAGACCATGGTTTAATATCAATAATAATAATAATAATAATAAAGTAACCTTTAAAATTTTGTTGTCATTTGCTTACTTTTAGATAAGTGAGGAAAAGTGACAGATTACCAGCATGGTATAGCTTAACCTTGTAAAGAATCATTAATATTAATCAGTAGCAAACATCAGTGGCAAAAACTGTAACTCAGCCACAAGTCTGCCTGGCAAAAGGGTTTGGTAGAGCTCTGGTGCTTGTGGGGAGCATCTGCAATGTTTCCAACAAATTTGTCTGCTTATGAAGGTGCAGGCTGAAGGCAATTCTGCTGCTGTATCACAGTAGGTGAGTGTGTTGATAAACGAAACCAGAATCTCTCCTTCAACAGAATTAGCACAGCCCCATTATTTTGATGACGTAAATCTCAAAGCAAGTGTGTTGCTGCCTGGAACAGCAAAAATATTCTCTGTTTTCAGCTGAAGAAACTTTTGAGGAATTTCATATATTTGTGAAGTTAAACTACTTGCAGAGTTGGGGGGGGATGGGGCAGGGATGTTAAAATACCAAGGTAAAGGGTCATGTTTTTAAATAAATATTTTCACTTTTTTATTTTATGTATCGGTATATATTTTTACTTTGTCAGTCTGCAATTTTCTTTAGAATAGCACTTGCATGAAGTGAAAAGAGACAATTAATATGCACAGTGTCCTGGAGGAGAGATGCTTCTCAGCTGAATTGACAGGCATAGACTAAATGTAGCTGCTGCACTGTGCTAACATATAATTCAGAAGCAGTTCTCTGTATAACAATGACATCTTGGGTCTGAGAATGCAAGAATATAGTCCTGATAGTTTCACTCCCTGTATCCAGGTTTGGATCTAATAGTAATAGAGGCTTTACATTGGAATAAATGACTGTTAAAATCACAAATTACTTCATGTGTAAAAGTGCCCTTTCCCAAGGCACTTTGTTTGATGACAATGATAATACTACTTTATATTATGATGATAATACTTTTCATTTCTTTGGCATCTTTCTTCTTAGGATTTCAAAGTCCTTTACAAACATAATGAATCATACCTCATGACACCCTTGCAAAGGAGATGAATGATAAGTCTCATTATAATTGCTTTGTTATGGAGACAGATTTTTAGCATTTGTATTTAATGGCATTATGGTATTTGGTTTGTTGAAGAGGCAGTACATAAGTTTAAATATATTGGCAAGTCCATAGATTCTTTAGACAGCATTTAATTTTAACTTATTCTTCCCTTTTCTTGATTCAGATTATTTTTCTGTAGATTAATATGGTTAGGAATAGGATTAGATTTCCTGTTCTTGTTTTCTTTCTGCTTGCCACTGCTAGTATTTCAAAATAGTAAAAAAACCCAAACCAAAACAAACACATTTGAAACACTTTCTTTTGAACATAAGTTCTTAATCTTTAGAAAGAAACCATCTCCAATACTTCTGTGCACCAACATGAAGTTTCTTCCTAGATCTTAGCTATAGTCAGAAATTCTGGGGTTTTTTCCCCAGTTTAATACAAGTCACCAGTGCATTTAATGTCTTTCCTGTGTTTTGCATAACTATTTCTGTAATTGGGGCAAATGTTTATTCTTGCCATATAGATCAGATCCTTTTTTTTTTTGGCTGAGTACATCTTACAAAGATTACAAAACAATACAGTGCTTTTGTTTTCTGTGGAAGAACTATAGTATGTAATTATAAGCAACACTTAATACGCATATTGTCCTCTTATTTTTATGCATTTCCATGATTTTCTAGTTATTTTACATTTTGTAAGAATGAATTATCTAATCTTCTCACTTTGCAATTTAAAAAGGTTTTAAAATATGTGCTTTCAACGACTTTGATTACAATACAATATTTTGATGGCCAATGAGACTTACCTGTTACTTCCATCCAGAAAATGCATAATAGTAGAATCACCTCATTATCTTGAACATTGCACTGCTTTTAATAGAACTTCACTTAATCATCTTCATCAGTCAACAGATGTCATGTATTCTATACGATGAATACATTGAAATTTGTGCTCAGACTTCATTATATCATATAAATGTTTGTTTTTACGTATTTTAACTGCTGCTTTTTCATCTTTCATTGCCTCTTCATACCTAATATGTATGAAGATTGATAAAAATAGGCAGGCTGTTCTTTTTTTTTTTTTTCTGTGAGTATGTAAAATAGAAAATAGTGAGTATGTAAAATAGAAAATATTTATATTGGATACATTATCATAAGAACCCATCCATAAGCTCCTGGGGAAAAAAGTCATAGAGTACTTTATAATGAAACCAGTGAACTTCATAATTTGAAAGTTCAACGGAATATTTCTGTGCATATCATTATCCTATTAACTGATACAAACACTCGTAGGTGTTTTCATAAAACTTACTTAAACTGAGTGAAGAACCTAATCTTTTTTCCATTTTGTTAGCTGAATGAAACAGTTTAAATGTTTAGTTTTTCTCACTGAAATGAAGCCCAAAATATTTTCATAGTTGTACTAAATGCTGTATTCTGCTCAAAGAGGACATTACAGCTAGGTTTTAACCACTTAGATTTGCAAATTAAATTTTAGCTACACTTCATTGTAGTTTACATTTATAAATAACATTTTCACACATTTCATTTAAGATATATGAAAACAATGTTTTGGCTTTTCTAAATTGTTTCCCTTTCCCAATTCCTCTCAGTTAAACCTGCATGCTGGATGTAATGTCAATTTACCAGTAGTTAGGTCTTAAAATTTTAATTTAATATTTTGACTAATAAATAAAACTTCAAGTAAATATGTTATGGAAATGAACATTCTACATTGTAGCTGATAAAAAGACATGCAGATTAAAGCCCAAACTAAACAAGGCACTAAATATTATGTGCTGAAAATAAATATTCTTTTTGTTAATTGGGTTTTTAATTGGAGATTTACTGAAGCTGAAGTGCCAAATGCTTTGGAAAGTGAGAGACTGAGTGCCATGAGGGCTATTTGATTTAGGACAGTGAGGTGAAATGCATGGAAACTTTGGATATAACTTCACACTGCACAGACTAGGAATACTATACTGAAAAAAAATAATAAAAATTCATGGACTACTCAGGAATGTCATGCAGGACATGCTTCAGTAGCTGGTATACGTTTTTGCGTGTTTCTTTTTTGCTATAATGAATAATGAATACTGGTATTATATTTCCTAGTGACAACTTCATTTCTATAGAATGAAGTTATATTGAAATTTGAATATTTTCTCTGGTCTTTTATATCAGACTCTGCAGCCTTTATCTCTGACTGAAGACTGTAATTGCTCTGGGAAATAAAAATACACTCTTTTACTCTGTACATTTTCATTCCATTTTATTTCAGAAAAACTGCTACATAATTGTATGAAATGTTAACTAAAGCATTGCTGTGTCATATCCAAATAACAACAAAAAAAAAAAAAAAAAAAAAAACCAACCAAACAAAAAAAATCACTTCTGAATTAGAGAAAATGCTTTCTTTAAGGTTTTTACCCCAGCCAAATTTAAGGGCAGTGCAATTTGAAGACTTCTTCAAATTAGTTCATTATATAATGTTTCTTGTTTAATGTATAATGTCTATATGTAGTTTACTTAAAATCATTCTGGTATCTTCAAAATCTACATACTTCAGTTACTCCATCACTGAAGAGGATGATTGATAATGCTTGATTTTCAGGGTTAAAGGTGCAAAAAAAGTGTATGTCTATTTTTGGGGGGTTTTATTTACCACCTTGGTGTACAGAAGCATTATACCTACACTCAGAAAACATATATATATCTTCTCAACTTCATGACTAGTTATTTTGTAAATTCATGCATAAACAAATTGAAAGGACACACAATATTCAAAATTGCATACATGGTTGGGAATGTAGCATTAATCTCTTCTCAAAATCTTACCTATAGATCAGCATGATAGTGGAATTCACTGTTTGTTAATTAGTTATCTGGGTTTCTCATTTATTCAGGAAAATTTGTCAACTGAGTCTATGATGTTCGGAGTGTCAGAAGATGGATATTGTGTCCTCTTATGGCAGATGAGAAATTAATTTGAATGAAATGAAAATCATCCTCTGCCTCAAGAATTACAGATTAGATTGATGCACTGATCTCACTGATGCTGAGTATCCTGCAACTAACAGATACAAAATTCTAAGAGCATAGGTCTCCAGACAAAAATAAATTTTTCTATTACACTCTATAGGAACACTGTTTAATAAATGAGGAGAAGGAAGATGAGGCACCATCATTGGAATCAATATTCAGAGGTGGAAGTGCTGAATATCAGTCTTGTGCCTAGGAAAAAGCAAAATAACTCAGACCAAGATGCTGAAATATCTTAGTTGATTTCAGCATTAGGCTATCATTAACAGTAATTAGGTGACAAAATGTGAGCCTTGATATCAAAATATGTACATTTGTGCTTTAAACATACACTCAATTTTTTTACTATGTGGCTAGAACAGCATAAACCTGTTCAATAATTGAAGTCAGATAAATCCAGTAACATACATATTCTCTTATAAATGCCCCCGGAGTTCCTTTCCTCTTGCTTACAGTCTTCCTTGTTCTGATAAACACATCCATGATGTTCAGTTTTTCTGCCAACTTCCAGATCCTTAAAAGAGGTTATTTTGGCAGCTGGAAATGCTCTTATGAGCAACTGGATTTGAAATTTATCCAACTTTCAGACAGTTGTAAAATCTTGCAAATTAAAAATCCTTGGATCTCCTGGGATATCACTGTTTAAGATCATGTTTAATCTCCTTTTAATATCCTCTCAGCAGTTTGATCCCGATCTTACAGTGATGTAAATTCAAAGTAACTCTTCTGAAGTCAGTGTAAAATCTAAGTAAGCCAAGGGTGTTATTTTGGATTTATGGCATGAGAACAGTGTATGGCATAGCATCCTTATGTTTTAGCTCATTGAAATAGCAAGTGTAAAAGTTTCTGAACCATGAACTCTTCCTTCTTCATCTTTACTAGCCAAAAGGTTTGTTTGCTTTATTTGAGCTTGATCTGAAGATTAATGACATTAATAACTAATCAGTTAAATTCTCTAGCTTCTTCACCTCATATGTTTGCCTCTTTATGTTGCAGTTCTCGTATAGAGAACTTTTCAACAGAACAGAAAACAAAATGGTACAGGAACAATATTAATTTTCCTCAGTCACTTCAATAAAAGAAAATATATCTCCCTTTTCTCTGCATGATCAGGAACTTCAAAGATTTGGGCATATTTTTTAATCTTGGTTTTGTTGGACACTTATAGCTGTCACTACTGTCAAATTTAATATAACAATTAAAGGACTAAAATTTTCAATCTTTTTTCAAATATGTGAGCATGTGTAACTCTTGGGGACATAAGGGTGTTATTTATCAGTACTGTTCTTAAATTCTCTGTTTCTAGTGAAATTTTTATTCTCTTGAATATACATTTTCAAATGCTATGATCTACTGCAATGTGCCCTTGTGGCCAGGAAGGCCAGTGGTATCCTGGGGTGCTTTAAGAAGAGTGTGTCCAGCTGATCAAGGGAGGTTTTTCTCCCCCTCTACTCTGCACTGGTGAGACCGCACCTGGAGTACTGCATCCAGTTCTGGGCTCCAAATTTCAAGAGACAGGGATCTGCTTGAGAGGGTCCTTATGAGGAAAGGCTGAGACTCCTGGGGCTCTTTAGACTAGAGAAGAGAAGACTGAGAGGGGATTTGGTAAATGTTTATAAATCTATGAGGGCTGAGTGT
>JANHGN010002102.1:136224-154515 GCA_024605025.1 Megaceryle maxima
GGAGGGGGTGTTTTTGTTGTTGTTAGGGGTTTTTTTTTGTGGGTTTTAATTTACTTATTTATTTTTTAAATATTATTTAATTTATCATCCATAACACAGGGCTTTTGTCATGAGAGTTTTGGGTTTTTATTATTTTATATCATGCCATGCTGATATAAAAAAAGTGCACTCTTCCATTGTGGAAGGAGTCTCACCAATACACCTAATAGTAGTACAGTCCTTATTTAGTTAAGATAATCCTCACATTGTATTGGTGCAAGGAAAATTCAGCTAGATTGATTAGAGTAATTTGGTCTGCAAATGTATGTTATTTGTGGTAATTGGCACAAAATCTATTGTAGAAAGATGGTTTCCATGACCCAAGAATACTGCTATCATTTCTTCTATGTAAAATAAAACAGAATGCAGGAATTTGCAATGCTAAGTCATCCATTTATCCCAGCAACCTTCCTTTGGAAGTCTCCAGAATCACGTTTAACCAGAAAATGGAAAAACTGCATTTTAAGTTAACTTTATCTTTTCTTCAGACTGTGCTTAGAATTCATAGTAGAAACCATGAAGTCTTCTTGTAATCAGTTTCTGCTTGAGGTCATCGGAATATTTTTCTTGAGTAAAATGTCATCACACATTTTGTATTGCTGTCCAAGCAGAGAGCTTTATTACTTACAGATCTAACTATTAGTAAATGCGGGACAGAGAAATAATGGTGGCTTTAAACTTTGTAAATGTCGTTTGTGAAGAAAGGCACAAAACAGCCTTGGGAGAATTCTCTAAACAGGGTTTGATTGAGAGACCCTGGGAATCATTTGAGGGAAAAAAATAATTTGGCTTTAATGAGCTTTGTTGTAGTATTCAAAGAAGGAAATTTTGATGCATTTGGGAGTACTTTGCATTAGCACAAATGAGCCAGGAGCACAAATCCTTGGAATGGGAATTATTTCAAAATTCTTGTAGACTGATGTCATTGACTGGGTTTAACTGCATCCTTTTCAGTGACAAAGGTAAGAGGGAAAGCTCCACCAGTGCATGACAACGTATACATGTGCTCAGCATAGATTTCTGAAAAGGAAAAGCATCTACAGCATCCCCCAGATGTGAGTGTGTGAAGCCTAGAGACAGTTATTAGCAGCTCCTGATCCAACAGGTGCTCTGTTACACAATAAACTGGTGACCTTGGAGAGACAGCTGCAGGTGAAAAAGGCAAAATGTCAGGTATGGAAGTATATATATGAAAGTCACCTGCAGAAACTCAAGAAGAAGTGTTTCCTTGGTCAAAGAAGGAAGATTTATCAAGTTCCTCAAAGAGCTTTTATCAGAAAAGTCATTTGGAGAGACATTTTGAGACTAGAAGGTCACATCTTCCAGTTATGTCAAGCACATTACTCTTAAGAGATCACAGGCAACCCACATGTGCAGGGCTCATTTTCAAAATACAGTAGGAGAGCAACAAAACTTAAACTTAGAAAATAATGTAGTTTCATATGAAGTTGGTCTTTCAACAACAGTTGTGAATTAGTTAAGTATCAGTCTACAGAGACAAATCTTTGCTGCTTGAAGCTGCAAACTAAAAATATTACAATCTTTTACTAAAAGAAAATAATTTAACATTATTGTAACCAAACAGAATAGCCAGAGGGTATGGTAAGCAAAATTCGCTACATGGCATAACTGCAAACAATGATAGTTTGTGCCATGCTTACTTTCTTTCCTACAATGGCTCTGAGAGACATCACTATAATCCAAAACCACAAGATTTTTAAAAAGGCATTTGAAAAACACTTCTTTTAGGCAAATGAGAATCTAGCTGAATTCTGTTGCCTATAATTATTTTTAAAATCCCACTAGATACCCTACACCAATGAAATAGATCAACAAATAATGCTCATAATCCCTTAAATTTTGAACAGCCACTTCTTCTTCCCAGGTCTGTGAGATGCTTACCATGACTTTTCTATGGACTTGGATCTTTAATGTCAATGTTACTACAGCTGAAAAGCAAATCAGTGAGGGGAGTTTTGCAAGTTTAAAAATGTTAAAAGTACAGTCTCATTAGGGAGATAGGTTTAGAAATAAAGGGATAAGCTAATTATTTATAATTAGGTCAGACTGTGTAGGCTGATTGCCATAATTAACATTGCCTAATGACTGTCCTCAGCGATTTTACTTGGCGAGAGATTTTATACCAGGTGAAATCTGGTAAAAGTCAATATCTATTCTGCTTTTCTGGCGTGAGAGCATTTACAACTCCCAACTAAAGCAGATGTGTGAGCAGGGACATGTGTGGGAGGCTGGGAGCACTACAAATTCAGTGTGTGGTGCATGTTTGAGAGCATCAGGGAAATGTAGGTTAGTGTGCTGGAAGCTGAGTGGACTGGGTTAAAGCAAGCACTCTCGGGAGGGAATTGTGTGTGAGCTGGGAAACCACTCCTGAGCTATGAGGGAGCTGAGTGAAGCTTATAAGTAGTTAGATAGCTGTGCATCAAAGCAAACAGCAGCATTCCTTAATTGAAAAGGATTCTCTGGAAAATAGAGGAGTATTCATGTGGCTCAAATAATGGAGAACTAGACTGAGTTAACCAGAAGTACACAGACTTAAATATTTCACACAGTAATCATGAGTCATGAACATTTCCCTTCCTATAGCTTCTTGCAGGATAAGCTCAGAGAAGGTCCTATGGGATCCCATACTAAGTTTGTGCTAGCAGTTGTGCCTGACTGCATGTTTTCCTACAACACAGCACTTTCCTACTTGCCCTTGTCTCACTGCAGGAATATTTTCTTCTTTTAGCCTGTTTGCTTTAGTCCTCTCTATGACACATATAAAATGAAGCTGAATAATAGCCAAATGTACTCAAATAATTAATGGTACAGAGCATAGAAGAGAACCAGTGAGTGAACAATTTCAAGCTCATCTAGCAAAAGCACCATATAGCCCTTGAAAGACAGATAACATGAGCAACAATCCTGACATGACCCTTATGCAGCATTCCATCTGAGTGCTCCAAATTTCAGGATACACCCAAGCCTTGGTCTTCTCAAGCAGTATCACGCCAGTAGTCCTCGTTTATATTACAGGGAAACACTATCTCAAGTCCATTGTTGACTAAATAGTAGTTGCCTGACAAGGAGGGAGAGGATATAAAAATGACTGGTACAAACCATTTAGTATATGAGGAGACAATTTCTCCATAGATAGACTGACAGATATTGCTCAATGCAACACATGCTTTTCCATCTTCATGCTCAAAAGCTTTTAAGGCAGCCTCCAGGTCCTTCATAGGTATTAATTGGTATGGTGAGGGCAATCAAATACACCCAACTGCATTTCTCTGATTTAAGCAATATTAATGCCTTTCTATTGCCTCTTTGGATATGTGACTCACTGTGGGGTTTTTTTTTTATTGAGTTAAAGTGGTTGTCTGAGGTAACAAAATGGTTAGAGGATCTACAATACCCATCGTTATGAAGATGCAGAACCAAAAGACAGATTATTACTAGATCTGTGTAAAGAAGAGACACTTGACATTGATGTGCATTTTCAAATCACATGTTGTTTTCATTTGAATATTCATGCCCAAAAAAAACCCCAAACACAAAACTTTTAAATCTGTCGAAACTCAGTGATTTGATTTTTGTAAACACATCTCCGGGTTTTCATTTGGCAATTTATTTCAAGCTTATGTAAACTTTCCTTTGGAACCATAAAAGTTGTTCTTAAAATACTAAAATCCAAACTGAAGTGTTCATTGCATATCAAAGTAAATGCTTTCATTTGCTAGTAAATTTCTAATCCATTCCTCCGCCCCTCCTTCCCCAAATTTAAAAAAATTGTTCTGAGAAATCTAAAATTGGTTCCAATTAAAAAATCCAACCAAACAAAAAACAGCCAACCACTTAATTTGGAGGCAACACAGGCAGAGGCCTGATCAAACAGATCAAATGAAGCCAGACACTCGTAACACCACAATTTTATATGGGAATCTAACGGAAGAATGTAAAAATGACCTTCCCGTGGCAAATTTTGGTAACCAACAACTGCAGTTAGGTACTCAGAAGGCTTTTTTTATCTCTTGCTTCTCTGATGGTTAGTCTCCCCAGGTTACCATCAGTATCTCGCACGGGTATTTTTTGAAGTATTTTGGACCTGTCTTGATTAGCCTCATTTTGCCTCCCACCTGTGTTAAACATTCCTGTCCCTGTTACTTTCTTGGAGGAGAGGACTATTGGGGTGCAGAGTTTTAATAACTGTGTTAGGAAGGGCCCAATGAAAAACAATTGAAAAAAAAAAACCAAACAATGAAAAACCCATTCTTGACCCAATGAAAAACAATACACTATTGTCTTACAATTATACACCATTTTAAAGAGGACCATTGTAAGGCTGCACTTCAGAAGTATGGCTGTCAGCCCACGCTGACACCAAGGGGTATGTAGCAGCCACTGGAGGAACTGTGAACTAAATTAATGAGTTCTGTTGAAATTGGTGCTAAAAGAAAAGACTCATACACTCTTAACCAGCACAAATCTTTCATTATTAAAAAAGAGTACCTCTACATTTTATACTAATGATGACTTTTAGGCATGGTGTAATTATAGCACCAGTGGGAACACATATGTCACCGAACTTTCAAATGTAAAGGTTGTGCCTACAAAATTAAGCCATATATTCCCATTAATTGAAGCAGTTGATTTCCAGTTACACAAGCTTATTTTTAATGGTGAGACTATTAGAAAGTCTATGAATTTCTTTTTTTACTATTGATCTGTAGTATTAAGGTGGCACGTTTTAAACTGATCAAAGTTGATAAGAGGGTGACATTCACGCCAGCAGTTATAAATATAACTGACTCTTATAGTTGTCATTTGTAAGTTAGCATTAGAATAACCTTGGAGGAATGGTAGTTTTGTGCTGTCAGCACAGCCTGCACAGCTAGAGCATAAAGGATTAGCAAGAGAAATTTTGATGAGGGTATTTACTACTAATGACTGCCTTCAAAATTGCCTTTTATCTACAGCTTTTCAATGTGTTTTCCATTCATTAAGCCTTATAAAATCTTCGTAAAATTAATAGAAGATATAGAAATGCAGATATCTTTGTGCCAAAACACACAGTAATACTTCAATAGAAAAGGGCAGCAGTACACACTAAACATTATTTAAAATAGGAATTGCAAAAATTACAGTGATACTATCACTCTGTTAATTAGAGTTTGACCAGAGCAGGGCAACAGTTCTGGTCTTAAGAAAAATAGTGTGGCATAATCGGTAAATAGTGCTTAGAGCTTAAGTTTTGTGTTGTAGCAGTAAGACAGATGTATGCTATGCAATGATAGAAAAAAAAAAAGTTAAGGATATGAATGACACCTGTTCTTTTATTGTAATGGAATCGGCTTCCCAAACTGCCAACCCTAAGCGATCAAACGCAGTGAGTCAGGCCTACTAATCTGATGAGCTGAAAACCCTGCAATTAAAAAATTTATAAATTTATGGGGTTTTTTAAAATTTTTGAGGTCTTTATGACTTTAGAGTTAGATTACCATCTCTTGTACACCACTAGACTGAAAATCTCTACAGATATGCTTTCAGCCTTTTCCCCTCTCTCTCAATGTTGCAGAGGAATGGAAAAGACAGAAGTAATGTAAATGCTTCAGAGTGTGAGAGCTGGTAAGACCAGCTTTTACTTACCCTTTCCTTTCCTTTTTTCTTTCCTTTTTTTTTTTTTTTTCTTATTTTTAATTACACCGGTTATTACTTTTTTAATAAGGGGTTAAGTCTCAGCGTTGCTTTTTAAACTTCTTGTTACCTGAAAAACCTCAAACTTCAGCAGTCACTATAGGGGCAATGTTTAAGGGCTATCAAGACAATTAGTCAGTCCTATAAAAACACAAATAGTTCAACTGCATATAACTGGAGGCTGCCAAAATATACAGTAATCTGTGGGAAATCTGAAGTTATATGCACATGTGTCAGTGTGAGTCAATGAATGATATGTATGTTAAAAAAAGAAGAAACATTTTTACTCGGAAATGACTTGTGGAACAAGCTTCACAGTATCTCTGAATAGTGTTAAAGAGGAATCTCTACAAGGTAATACACAAGATGACTTGCAGAACCAGCCATACCCTATTTAAATGGCTATAGGACCTGTTGCATCAGTAAATGATAGTGCCTCCTTTCAGTGATCAGAAGACCTGGTTAAGAGTGAAGGGTCATTGTCACAGAGAATAAAATGTTGCATCCAATTTAGCTGTCTTCCAGGAAATTCTGTTATTCCCCTAGTTTTCTTATTGTTTTATCATGTCAGTTCATTAAACCAATCAGAATTTAACTCCATTTAATAAATAAATGTTTCTCGTAGTTTAAATAGCACAGAAGAATGTTGGATGAACGCCAGAAACGGTGCAAGTGTGTGGGAGGCAGCAGGAGGGTTCAAGAAGGCTCTTTGCAGCTTCCTTCAAGGCTTTCCTAATGGCTTGTAGAGGCATCCTATGGAAATGTACTCTCTAATTTTTGGTGGATGTGAAAATCCCCACTAACCTAGTGTAAAGGCCTAAGCATGTCAATAATGGTTATAATAAGGTTGTTGTAAAAAAATTAAATATTTTCCAGGTAACTTGTCTTGTAAGTACTCAGAAAGCAGACGTTTTCTGTTTTTTAGGGCTGTAGAGTTGTTGATTAAGGAATCAGTTCTTGGGTGAGAAGCAGCACTCTCATTCCTGGGTGGAGTGCAGTGAGATAGATTTCAGTTTGCAGTGGTCATGCTGGTTAAAATATTCCCATGCTGCAGTGTTAATCTATGCTTTAGTAGCCTGGCTCTGGTCATTGAAATTCACTGTGGGGTTTTTTTTCCACCCAGTTTGATTCACAGTGTTTTCAATTATTTAGATGATAGAAAACGAACAAACAAGCAAACAAAAAAATTGCTTAGATCTACAAGAAGACGGAAACTTTCATATAGGTTCATGGATCATAGATCCGTTTACAAGGAGGAGCTCAGGAAATGCTTTGGGAAAAAAAAAAAGGACACTTCAGATTTAGGGGTCTTTTGAAGCTTACACTACACACCAACAGAGCTTTGAAGTTTTTTAGATGACGCTTTTATATACAATTGTCACACAGCTCAGTTAAAAGACTCTGCTAATTTTTAATCAGAGATATGAAAAAGCATAGAATAAACATATGGATTTCTTTTATAAGGCTTATTGGCTGTTGGAGTGCAGCTGAAAAAAGGTAGCTTCATTTTAGTACTTAATGTGACTGTAATAATTGCATCGCCACAAACCATTAGGTTCTTCATCTGATAGGTGATTAATTTCCAGGGAACATATGTTAAAATAGTATATTTCCCTAGAAGTCCTCCTTAAAAGGGTATCACAAAGCAATGTAAATATTTTGTATTTACTGACAGAAAAATGGAAAAGGACATGAAAAATTAGAAGAATAAGTTTTAAAAAAAATTCCAGCAATACTTGTTCTAGTGTTTTGGTCACTAGAGGAAAAACAAATATTCCTACAATTTGTCAAAATTTACATAAAGTCATACAGTGGTCATGGTGAAAAAAAAAAAAAAAATATTGCAATTAACATCCCCAAGGATGATTAAGGGACTGGAACACATACGTTATGAGGAAAGGCTGAGACCCCTGGGGCTCTTTAGACTAGAGAAGAGAAGACTGAGAGGGGATTTGATAAATGTTTATAAATCTATGAGGGCTGAGTGTCAAGAGGAAAGGGATAGCCTCTTCTCACTCGTGCCCTGTGATAGGACAAGGGCGAATGGATTTAAGTGGGATCACAAGAGGTTCCACCTTAGCATGAGGAGGAACTTCTTTATTGTAAGGGTCACAGAGAACTAGAACAGACTCCCCAGAGAGGTTGTGGAGTCTCCTCTGGAGATTTTTTTCAAAACCCACCTGGCTGCATTCTTTTGTGACCTGTGCTAGATTATATGACCCTGCTCTGGCAGGGGGGTTGGACTCGAAGATCTCCAAGGTCCCTTCCAACCCCTGACACCCTGTGATACCTGTGATACTGCAAGCAGTACAATCCAACTAAAACTTCAAAACAATGCCAAACTGCATTAGCAGACTGAAAAAGAAAACACCCAAGACTATAATATAGTACTATGTACTTTATGGCACCATAAAAATCAATTTGTAAGGTCCATGACTTTATTTGCAGAAGACTAGATGAGACTCCATTGAAATAATTTAATTTTATTCAAGGAGGAATCCATTAAATGGCTCATTTTACCCTCATGTAGGTATGCTCCAGAAATTTTAGAGCAGTAGCTTGGTCCATTCAGGACAGGTATCAGTGCTTGTTGTGGAATACATAATAGGCAGCAATGGAAGAGAATATCCACTTCTTTCTGAAATGTCACAGAAGGCAACTTCTTTCCATGAAGATGCTTAGAAAAGCTAAAGAGAGTTAAGAGTTACAAATACATACCTAAAAGCAGAAAGCAAATACAGAGAACCTCTTAGAGGTTACTAAATGGGAGAGGGTTGCAGGCACTGCTTTCGATGGAAATTAGTTCATCTAGATGCTGCACAGTTTAGTGAGGGCTACTTGCACATTCCTAGACTGCAGCAGTGGAAAACAGAGAAAAATGAGGCTTTCTCTGAGTAGGTCTTATGAAATGAATGCATTGTCCATACATTAAGGGCTCTGCAGATGCAGAACATATATAATTTTGTTCAATACTCCTAGCCATGTGGATGTGTAAAATTATATGAAATGCTTATGTGAATCATTTATTTGCATTGCATGACCTGAACATAGGCTGAAGAGGCCTAGTCCATGTGAAAATTCTTATTAGTTTTTTTTAAGTATACAGTTTTTCTTTCTTTGTTATTTGAATTAATGGAGATTCTGTATCGGATTTTCAGATGGAACATGGTGTGAAAGCATAGTTTGAGTATGTTTCCTGCAATATTTCACTTGGAAAAAAAACCTGACATTGTTTGATGCTTTAAGCATCTGTGTTAATCTACCTTCTGATTTTGAAAAATTGAAAGCAAACAGTAACACATCTCAGCTATTGAACCAACAGAAGATTTGTGTGTTGTGGGTTTTTTTTTCTCAGAAACTAAAAAGCATCATCATACAGGACAAACAACCAAAAGCATCAAATGACCAGAAGCAACAGAAATGCATTATAAAAAGATGTATTTCTCACTGGTGTCGTAAAATACACAGGACAGAAATGGGATTTTTTTAAATAGGAAAACATCAACAATTAAACTGGCATCCAAAATGTAAGCCATACAAGAGATGTTTATATTACTCTATATGATTGTTGCTGTGACATGATTTCTGTTACAGTGGTACTATCTTTGTAACAACTGTTTGACTTTATAGATACATATGGGTCTTTGTGATGAGTTGAGCTGTGCAATTGAAGACTAACCAGCCGACGGGTCTTCTCATGAACACTCAGTGGTTTGTCAGAGGCTAAAAGGAGCTCATTCAACCCTTCCCCATGTGTGGATGCTGCAAAACTACAGAGCCTGATGTAAAGCTCACAGAAGTCAATGTGAAGCCTTCCACAACTTCTGTGGTCATTGGACATGTCCTGTTGAAATATTCTGTCTCATGTTCCTTCAGATGTAGTACCTTAATGTTTGTACTGAGTTCTAATAGATGCCTATAGTACACCATTTTTTTTTTCTTAGAAGCTCATTAGATTATCTATCTAGACACAAATTAAAGGTAAATATATATCTGAGCTTTCTGAAGTAAAGCCTATAATTTTTGAGGATGCCTCTTATCACCTCTCTGAGAGTGATTTATATCCCTTGGCCTACTTGTATGTGGAACTGGAAATGCTATGCAATATTGAGTTTATGTTATCAGGGAATACAGAAAAATACCAGCAGACTCTTTAAAACATTTTCTGGACTTGAACAAAATGATACCTTATTATACATAGGATTTAAAAAAATATATCTTTTACTTAGTGATCAATACAATTTTAAAGCACATGGCATATTTATAGTAAAGCAGCACCATTTCATTTTTCAACAAGTTTAATAACTGAAATTGGTTTTGTATTTTGTAATTGATTATTCTGTGAATCATCTAATGTTTTTAGTTATGACTCATCTGACAAACTCTAAAGTCTAGTTATATTTTTATCTTCTGATAAAAGTAACAGGTAAGAAATGTAATCTCGTGGACTTTCTTGAAGAAAACATTTCTTTTTTAAACATTTTTTACTCTAGCTCATTAGAGAAAAATTGGTTTGTATTTTTTTCAGTAGCAGATAGATGTTAACACAGTGATAGCATGTCACTTGATTCAATTTTATGTACAGCTTATAGTCAAATTTATGGCTAAAGAATTATAATTTTGCCATTATTTTGCTAGTCTATATACAACAGCTCAATTTATAATTGTTTACCGAACTCTTGCAATCATGATAGTGATTGATCTCTTGGATCTGTGCAACATGGTTATTCATATACTGATGTAAAAATGCCTTTGATTATGGCCTTGTGTGGAGAGATAAGTAGCTACCAGCTCATAGTGCCTGGAATAGCATGGGGACGTATACAATAATCACAAATAACAATATGAAATACTTGAGGCACATGCTGGGCAAGATTGACTATCTCAAGCTGTGGGCATTACATGAAGAAAGATCTTTGTGCTAGATAAGCATGACTGCCTGGTGTTCATCAGTACAGAAGGGTTAGCAGCTGAGATTACAGAAACATTCTCTTTTAAATCTTCTTGGGCATGGTTTTGGGCTATTTGCAAACTGATGTTAGATATACCCAATATACATGTAAAGACTATTAATAGCAGAAGTACATTCTAACAAATCAAATGTGTATTCCTTAAACAAAGCACAGGATAATGCAAAAAATGCAAAATTTTGAAGACAATGTAATTTTTCTTAGATTTTGGAAACAGAACATCCTGCACAAAATAAGTGATGCTCAGAAATGGAATTAAAAGACTTAATTGCTACCAGTTATTTAGCTATGCTATATATTGCATCAAATGGTGTGTGTACAAGCTGTGCATGCTCTCTAATAAGATGCAGTGATTTTTTTTCAAACTTATTTTCTAATAAAAGAAATTATATAAGCTATAAATTGAAGACATTAGAAGAATATATTTGGAGGCCTCATCCTGCTTGACACCCTGTGCAGACAGTGCCATACACACAGATATGTGTACATGCACATATACATAAAAATGCATTTCTTTCTTTTAATGTGCAGTGTCAGAAAGAAATGAGTCTTAAGTTCCTAACTAAATAATACCTTGTCTAAATGAGAAACTTAATTTTCTGATCTGTATTTCTAAAAACCCATTAGCAAAAGACATTGCTAGATTAAAAAGTTTATGAGATCTGACTCACCATTTAGGCCTTTTTTTCCTCTGAATTCTTTTGCTCTGTAATTTTTGTATACTAGGTTGGAACTATAAATAGAGTCTATATTTATAAATCTACATTGGTTAGGAGACCCTTTGCATACAGCATTTTTCAATTAATAACCTTATGAATACTGTTCTCTGATAATCTACTTCAGTATTGTAAAAATCACATAGCCAGGTCTTAACCCTTGATAGGGTCAAGTCTGTAACCCAAGGCAACCAAAAGGCTCTGTCAGTGTCTCTGGTTATTTCCTAGGCTTGAGAGAACTCTTCAGAGCATAAAAGCTGACTAGTCCCATCCTGTATGGTCTTCAGTACATCAGAGTAGAGCTGAGGAAATTGGATGTTGACCAGAATGCTGCTACATCCTTACTTATCACAACAGGCTTTAAAACTAAATAAAATATTCCCAAAAGATTCTAAGGACTGTAGCAGGGTAAGATGTTCTTCAAAGCTCAGTGAAATGTCTAATTGTCCATACTCAGTACATGCCAAATCACTTTGCTGGATTTTATAAACCAAGGATAAACCCTTCATCGATGTCTTAACAAAAATAGACCTATCTTTAAAAGGTCTCTGAAAAATGTGGAAAATTAGACTTTCTGTTTTACTGCAGCTAAATGGAAATAGACTCAATTCTGTTGTATTTTATAAGTAGGCAGGTGCTTATTCTGCAGACTGAGTCTGACCACTTGGGTTTGACTGAAGATGAGGACTTTCATCTTCATCATGAAAACAAGTTAAAATGTGAAATGCCATCAAGGCTAGAGTCCATTGACAGATTAATGAGAAGAACTTTGCTTCACTCTGGTATAAGACTTTTTTTTTGTAGTGAACAGGGAAAGGAGACAACCAAGTCGAAAATGCAGGTTCCTCCTTAATATATACCAGGGACATCAGTCATGTATTTGCAAGTGCCACCCTGGGCACCACTTGGAATAGGTGATTCAAGCTGATGATTTATCACTGTAGCTAGTGCACTTGTATGAACATCCATGCATACATCTGAAATTTAAGGAACAGCCCCCCTCTAAACCTTGCATAGCCCTGTTTATAACATTGTAGTATTTTTGTAGTTCGGGTTGTTTTTACTGTAATCCTTTTCCCACTTCAGAATTTCCCTTTCTCTCCAGATTTCTGTGCTCCAAGTATCCAAGTATCCACTGATAGAGCCAAAGAAGGATTTTTGCATTGCTAGTTTTGTGGAGATTACAGCTGATACAGAAACTATGTGTACAATTTTTTTAACCTCAGTGGTTTTGCCTTTGTTTTAACCTTCCTCAAGTAAGCACATGTTTCTATAGTCTTATATTTCTACAAGGATGACATTTGTTGTTGTAAAAAACAGCTTTACATGTTAGCTGCTTTGAGATGTCCATTCTTCGTTATGTAAAAAGTTTTGTTCCCTTGACACAAGATGCATGCTTAAGTTATACTCTTTTTGCACGTTTTTCTTCTCACTGTGTTAGTATTGTGGCTTTAATTAGTTTTCCTTTTTTTCTGGACTCATTCAGAACAATTTTTTTTCTCTCCTTCAATCCTGTTCACCCTTTACATTTTCACATAGAAATCAAATTTTGCTTAGTTTCATTAGCAAAATTACACTGAAATTGAAGGGTATTTTGGACAAAAAACTTTATTCAGACTGTGTAGAATATCCTTTATTATAAGTCTCCTCTTCTCTTTCACTGTCTGTCCTGCTTCTTCCTAAACTCCTAGCTCCTGCAGATAGCAATATGCTCTTCATGTGCCTTTTAAATCTCTAATGCTTTATGGGTGAGCAGAAAAGTGAAGGAAATTGCAGGTCTGTTAAAGGTAGCTGAGAAGGAAGAGGCCTGGAGAAAACAAGGTCAAAAGATGGAAGTTTCTACTTTCATGCTCTCTGTGTAGATGTGCTCAAAACTATTGAGTAAGTGGGATGTTGATAAATTCTTTTGAATTGCAAAAAACTTTTTATAGTTTCATTTTCCAAAGTTCATAGTTCAAGCTTTTTCATGTACCCTAATACAAATGTCTAGCTGAAACTTACAATGTACCTACTTATACTTATTTCATGAACTAAGCTGCAATGTTTCCTAGAGCAATGACTGAATGCAAGTGTGCATACCCCTTCAGATGCTTAGAAAACAAATCAGCTAGCTTATTTTCAAATGATAAATGGGTTAACTCCTCAAGCAATGAGCAGAATTTTAAAAAACTTCAGATTCTGTAAGCCCACAGTAGATAAAGACATCCTTTTTTTTGTTTTTGTTTTTTTTTTTTTAGGTTTTGTAGTTTTGTTATTGCAGATGTTCTTAACCTAAATATATGGATATGCAAAAACAAATACTGTTTAAAATTTCTATAAACTTCCTTTATTTATGTCTGACACTGATTTCATTCTGACACCAGGTTTCAAGCAGCTGTAAATGCTAACTCCAGGCCTCACTGTACTCCCCTGCTGCTCTGCCATAACTTCCATGGCAGCAGGATAGCTAAGGCCTGCTTTTTTGGTTTGCATCTACCATTTTATGAAGAGAGGTGGCAATTGCAATTAGAGAGATTTCCCACTAGTTGATCATCTGATACTGTCCACACTGAATTTACATTGGTTTTAACATGTCATTCCTAAAGTTATCATCTAGCCTAAGGCTTTATAGGTGAAAAGTCACCAGTCAGTAGAAATAGTCTGTAAAGGCAGAAATTTGCAGTAGCGTGTCCTTTTTCCTTTGACTGTGTGTATGGTGGGAATGGCAAGGTTTGACTTGACCAGTCTGTGAAGATCTCCTATGTTATGTGCTGTGAATGCACACATGACCAATGGTTGCAATTCAGTGGAGCAGTTCTACAAATATCCTGGGGTACCCTTCTTCCCTGTACACTTCTTTCATGTGACCCACTGTCATTTCTTGTGCAGTACTGGACTCTGTGCAGTAGTTCTTTTGTAATGATGCAGGGTAGTTTGGAACTACCTGAATGTAAACTGAATGGCTAAAGGCAATATATACCAAATGTCATTTTTCAGCAGCACATATTGATTTTGGTTTGTCCACTTATTTTCTGTAGCTAACAAAAAGTAGGACTTGTATGACTTTGTAGCTGGTCATTGGTATGTTTCTAGTCTGAGCAAGTAATTAAGAACCCTTTGGTATATAGAGAGGCATCTCCAGCTACTGGCCTGTTCCATTTAGAGGGAATTTTTTACTGACATTAAATGAATTCTTGCTAGGATTGCCTGTTAGATATTCAATTTTGAAATGGCTTAAGATAGGCAAAATTAATTTCACAGTGGTTATTAATGTAATCAGACTTGTGACTTAGCCAGGGGTGCAAAATATAGATTTCAGCAGATTTTTTTTTTTTTAATTTTTTTTAGTAGGAGTGGTCTATCTATAGATCCTATAGGAAGATGAACAAGTCACAGAAAAATAATAGCAGAATATGATTACTTTACAATGAAATTTCAATGCAGAAGAAAGGGAGGAAACAGGCCACTTACCAGATCAGATGTTACTACACTCATTTGTTAGCATGTCTCCTTGAATGTAATTAATGAAACCTTTCTTTATAGATCAATATGCTCTTTGATTAGAGAATATTATGGGTACCTATTGTATATGCTTAATTAGATTAAAATTGCTTTCACATTTCCTTTATATTCAAAAAAGTCTGATCTCAGCAGTTTGAGAATTACAAAAGTCATCCCGTCCACTGTGCTGCTAAAGCCAGCAAAAAAAGGGAAAAAGGGAGAAAATCCTCGGCCAGATGCCCAGCTCTAGGCTTCAGCTTAGTGGAAATTTTGGCAGAGCTACACTCAGTAGTACTCACTACAGTGTATCTATAAAAAACCCAAATGATAATTCTCATGCTACCATCACAGGAGACTGATGGTGTCCATTAAAGGCAATAGCTTTGGGCTTGGACTGTATGGAACTATTTTGAGATGTATTTCCCTTCATCTCATATATTCTGTCCAAAACCAATTTTTTGACAAAACTGTTCAAATTAATGTGCAACACCTTCCTTCCTCAGCTACGTCTCCCCAGAAAACATTCTCAAGTGATCCTTTACATGTTTTATTTTTCAATGGCTGTGTACTATGCCTTGAATTCTCTATCAAAAACCACTCCTAAACCAAGCTTTTGTAGCACCACAGCCCTATTCCTACCAAAATCCTATCCCTTAGTACTTCAATACCAATTAATTAGCTGTCTTCTTACCTCATGCTTTCTGTTAAGCCCAGGATGTTTCTGGCTTTGTTCACTGTGTTCCCCTGTCTGAAAATTTGAGTTTTCCACACCAGGGCTGCTTCCCCCTCCTTACTAACGCTCAATCAGACAGGTCCCAGAGTGTGGGCCTGGGTGCTGCATCCCCACGTCCGGCCACCTTGCCCTGTGTTTGCCTCAGATCCCTCCCGCCTGTGCCCTTCCATCTCATGCTACACCCAGGCCTTTCCCTGGTGTATTTGTAAATCTCAACATCTCTCTGAAGCAAATTTTAGCCTTAATTTTCCAAGGCTCCAGCTATGTAGCCAGGAGACTCTTGCTCTTGCCCTGGAACTGACATCAGGCAGGACTTGCTACTCTGCTGTGCTGAGATCAGTGTCCCTTAGCCTCCATGGGATGCATTGTTTACCAGCTTTCCTCCTTCCAAATTCTTTGTTTGTACAGTGGCAGCTTTTGTGCCAATTTTTTTTTTTTTTTTTCCTTTGCCGGGAGTTATTGGCAGAGCTAATTAACCACATAATATAAAAGCCTTGTTCTTCGAGGCCAAGTGGTGCAGTCACAGAGCAGCGTGAGTGCTGCCTTGTGGCGTGGGGAATCAACGCTCAGATGGGTTGCCTAAGGATGGGTAGATTATCTTTACAAAGAGGTACCTAGTTATTTCCAACAGCGAATGCAAACCTTATTCTTGAGGGGCTGTGCCTTGTATCCTTTCTTGCTCTGCACTGCTCTGCAGCTACACAGATGGTGTGGGCTATTCTGACAGCCACCTACCTCAGAGCACACCGGTCTTGGCCATGAAAAAAGCTGAGAGAGCTGGGTGAGATGGGACTTTGAGGCTTATGTGTGTCAATGTGGGCATGACAGGAGGGGACTGCATGCTGCCTCTGGGTTTGAATGTGTACATCGACTCAGGATACTTCTCCCTGGGTCATTGAACTTAAGACCCACCTGGGAATGCTGCCTGCGGTTTTTCACTTTAGCTGATGATAACAGAGAGGCAAGGCAGAGATACCTGGGTCAAGTGTGTTTGAGAAGGAAAGGGTCACCCCTTCCTCTGCCTGCCTGGGCAGAGAAGCCTGGCCTCAGCCTCTCCTCTGTGATCTACAACAGACCAAGATTTTCCACATCCAGAAATGCTTAGGGAACTTTTTTTTTTTTTTTTTCCCTGAACAAATGTCTGATCATGGCAGGAATCATGACTGGATTAAGTATAAAATGCTCCTGCTGTTTGTCGAGCTCAGACAATATCTGTCTGCTACGAGGTAGGGGTAGTCCCCTGAACAGGTGACCTCCAGCCACAGTGGCCACGGCTGGCACTGCCCAGGGCTCTGGCGTGGGTTTCAGCCCACCCGTGCCGCCGACGCTGTGGGGTGGTCCTGGGCTGCCTGCAGAGGAGTGGCGACAAGGAAGGGACAGGGCATCTCTCCCCGCAGCCCGCTGGCACAGCAGGATGGATATCTCCGTCCCCCTCGCAGCCGCACGTGTGGGTGCCTATGCGGCCGAGGGGTTGCAGAACCGACCCGTGGGGTGTGGACAGCGTACCCTACCCATCCCCGGGGCTGGCTGGGCAGAGGGAGAAAGTGCCCCGGGCTCCTTATCCCCTCACTTAGCTCGTCCAGCCTCAACTTCTCCCCCGCAAGCATCATAGGGTACTCAGGACGCGGGGCCCTGCAGAGGGGAGGCTCTGGGGTCTGCTTTCCTTTTGGGGTGGGGGAAAGGGAGAAGAAAATAGAGAAGAAGCAACAGCCTCCAGCTTTCCCCTTCCTCTAATCTTGCTTCACTCCCCCTTGCTCCTTCTCCCTCCCTCTCCCCTTTCCCCTCCCTCCCTCTTTCTAATTCCTGCCACTAGCTCGGAGGCTCATTCAGCAGCCGCTGCCACTGGAGTGTAATAGGCTGAAGATGCTGCCGTGTCTGCTCAGTGTCTAGTTGTGAATGGGACTTGCCTCCTCTCCCTCCTCCGGAGGTGGCGAAGGGAAGCAGCCAGCCCCGCCGGATCCGCAGGTAAGCGGTGACCGCAGCCGTGAGAAGCCGCGAGGAGCGGCCGGAGTAGTCTTGGGTTAACAGGACGGCAGGGCGAGGAGGAGGCTTGGTAAAGAGGAAAGGGAGGGAGCGGGGTGGCGAGGGGAATGGTCGTCTCCTGTAGCTCCGACCAAGAGGACCGAGCGGAGGATGCGTGCGTGTGCACCAGAAACTTAGCAGCAGCGGGGCTGGGGCCTGTGGCGGGGTGCAGGCAGATGTACCGCGGAGAAGGTGCGGGAGAGCGGGGCCGGGGCCGGGACCGGGCAGCGCCGGGCCGAGGTACGCGGAGGCGGCCGCAGCTCGGCGCGGAGGCGGCCGCAGCTCGGCGCGGAGGCGGCCGGCGGGCTCCCGATGGGGTGAGGCAGACACAGGCTCTCCAAGGGAGAGAGGAAACACTGTCGCAAGCGTTTTTTTGGTTGTTTTTTTTTTTTTTTTTCTTCCGCCCTTGCTCGGGGGGAGGGGGGGGGAGAGCATTTGTCCGTTTTAAAATGTTCCTTCGGGTAAGCAGATATTGAAAGCCCCGAATTGAAAATCTTTTACTTGCACTGTAGCTCCCAGGCATGAAATGGATATGCAGAAATTATTAATGCATGAAATGAAGGATACTTTATAGAGAATATAAAATATAATTACTGTAATTTGTATATATTTATTTTATTGTATTGTAGTTTATTTA
>JANHGN010002104.1:0-44896 GCA_024605025.1 Megaceryle maxima
GGCCCGCCCCGCCGCCACCGGCAACCGGCCCCGGCGTGGGGCTGTGCGCCGCACCGGCACCGCACTGCCGGCACACGGGACTGGGCACTGCAGCGCGCCAGGACACGGCATAATGGGCACCGCACCGCCCTAGGAGCGGTGCCGGCGCTGTTGGCACGATCACGGGCATTGCCGGGACGGGGACAGGTGCAGGGCTCGTCTCTGCGCTGCTGGAATCAGTACTGGCATCACCAGCATGCGGCTGGGCACTGCACGGCCCGGGGACTGGGACCAGCACCATCAGCGTGTGGCTGGGCATTGCACGATCCCCGGGGAACTGGAACCAGTGCTGGCGCTGCCTGCACAGTGCCAGGTGCTGCCCTTTGACGGGGATCAGCACACTTGGCCTGGGACTGTAGCACCTTCAGCGTGGGGCTGGACACTGCACTGTTGGGACCAAAGTCAGAGTCAGCACATCTGCCTGGGGCTGGGCTTGGTGTTGCACTGGGACTGGCAACTGTCACCAGCATGGAATGGGCATTGCCCAGAGCTGACAGTGGGGTCAGCGCCAGCAGTACTGGCATGGGCTTTCTTACACCAGTGCTCTGAGGCAAGCACTAGCAGCAAGGGACTGGCACTACACTGCCAGGGCTGGGAAGCACGCTCAGTAGCCCACAGCTGGGCACAGCACCTGTGCTACCAAAAGCACACTCCACAGAGAAATGACTGACATAAGTGAGCCTCTCCTCAGCACTGTGCTCTGTACCCCAACCCTGAGGTACATAGTTTTGTCCCTGCTCCAGGGACATGCCACTCCCCACACTCCAGCTCACCACTACTCACATTGTACTTGGGGTGCAGATAAAGCAGCTGTCCTCTGCAGTGTGCATGGTCATGCTGCCTTGTTCCCTCCCTTCCCAGATATGAACTGCAAATTACCCATATCCCCAGCTGTACCTTGTACCCGTGCCCCACCTGTGGATGTGCACTGTACCATGCTACAGATGTTCATGCAACACACTGCAGGGGGTGCTGCTCCAAGACCCTCTCCACAGACTTGCAACATGCCCACGCCTTCTTCCTGTGCCCACCAGAGTGACTCAACCTGTTGTTGGTCCCTAGCTGAATATTCCCATCTGATCTCACATGTGGGATGTTGCACCAGCTCCCACAAGGCTGCAATGCTCCTCAGTTCCTGTGGAATATCTCCTAGCCAGAAGTCTCGCCCCTTCCAAAGCAGTCCCTCGGGACCAGGGTGATAACAAAGGTGATGTTATCAAGATTGACATCCCTGCAGACATACCCGTGCAAAGGCAGATCCACCACAAGCATGGCATCCACCAACCACTCAGACCAGGGAGAAAAGGACTACCAGGCCCCTGAGATGTTCCTCCACTGGCTAGAGGTGGCCCTGGCCCTCTGGATTGAGGGCTTGCTCAGTAGAAGCATCCTGCAGAGATGAGACTCTTAGGATTCTTCAGTCCCACAGCAGCTCAGGGTTTGAGAGGGCTCAAGGGAAGCAGGCAAAACAAAAGAAGGTGGGGGAGCTGTTTTCCCCTGCAAAAGCCCTCTCATATGCTTCTGAGTGCCATTCAGACTTCTTTTGCAGAGGGCTGTTGTAGCGCCAAGCACAGACCCAGAAGCAGAGTTAGAAGAGACTGTCATGGTCCTGAGAGCACTAATAAGCTTTAATGGACCTTACCAGCCTCACTGGGGGCTCTACCCACACCCTTCCCAATGAATGGACCCTGACCTGTGGATAGACTTCCTGACTTAAGCTTGGATCTATCTTGTCATTAAGGGCTTTCTCAGGAAACACTGTATTCTGAGCCAGGCTACTGTCCCTGGACCTGATTCTGGTCTGTATATTGACTGCTTGGCTTGACCTCCCTCATCACCACAATCTTGCCTGATGACTTGAGCTCTTGTTTGAACCTGGATACCACGACTGCATCCACCTTGCTTAGGCACTGTGATATTGGGCCTGTCTGGGGAGAGAATTGTCCAGATCAGTTTGGAAGATCTCCAGGCATGGAGAGACCAGGGGTGGGTCCCTCCGCCTCTCTCCTGGGAAGCCAGTTTTTAGTGCAATTACATGTATGTTGTAACTTGTGTCTCTGACCTTAATTGAAAGGAGAAAGCAATAGCACTTGATGAGCTGAATTCGAAGTCAAGTGAGAGCTGGATGATTCTTAAATTCCTCAGTTGTTTCCATCAAGCAACCATCTGCCTGTGAATGAGCCTCTGCCACATGGTGACTGAGCTCCAAGTATCAGTATCAAGCTGGAGGGGATGGAAGAGTTTGGTGCTGAAGCCTTCAGTCCCCTCTCAGGATGGGCAGCCCAAATTGCTGCCCAAGAGGAAGCCAGCATGATGGGCAGGTTCATCACAAGGACTTTCTGGAAAATAAAGCACATTGCAAAAACAGTGCAGACTGTGGTGGTGCAGGAGAGGAACTGAATGTCAAGAAAAGTTCAGTGTTAATCAGTATCAACAATAGCACTGAATCCCTTTGGTTTAAAATCCAGCCTTGAGCAAGAAACTCTTGAGGATGGGACAACTGATGGCCTGGTCAGGCTAATGACAGGTGTGATGGAGAGTATGGGCATGAGTAGGGAAGGATACCCAGAAAAAACAGTAATCTTTTTGATACTGACTGCCCCAGTGTGATACTGTACCAGTGGTGGCAAGGAGTCTCCAGAGGAGAAGGAAGCTAGCACTGTACTAGGTAGTAGGCTCCAAGCAGTACCACTGAGTCATCAGTTCTCTAATGTGAAACATGACATGCCATCTGTGGACTCTGGACAGACAGTCTGGAGGACCACCAGATGCCATCCATGGACTCTGGACAGACAGTCTGGAGGAGCACCAGACTCCCCCAGGCCCTCAACCTTTGAGGTGCTCCTGCACCATGCAGCACCACTGTGCATGTGACAGCCATGCCCGATGCCATGCATTACAGCCAGACTTTGCACAGCAGATGCCTGCACTCTCCTGCTTCTTGGAGCAGGGTTGGGTTCTGCACCTTGGTCCCACACTGCACACTGCACCCATGTAGGCACCATGTGCTGCATCTGCCTGTGTTCAGCTGGGCAGTAGGTCTCCTGCAGCCTTGTCATGAATTTATATCACTCATCTTGAAAGATTTTTGGGGGTAGGAAGGCATTTTCATTAATGATTTTTTAAATGCTTTCAAGCATTGTTTGCACTGTGTTCAGCAAATGCAAGCCTTGCAGAGAATTTAAGGGAAATATGCACAATCTCGTGAGTTACGTGTTTGCAAGAAGGTGCTATAATGTTAGAGATGTTTTTTTGTCTCTTTACACCTGTCTAAAAGCACTTTAGTTACCTGAATATTCCTCAGTATTGTTTTTCTCCCTTGTCACTTACTGGGTGCTTATTACACATTCATAAATGGAAATGCAACGAGTCTTTCTCTGTGACAACCTTTATTTCAGGTGTTGCTAGATATGAGCAGATCTGGAAAAAAATCAAGTCCTCGACTAGCTTGAGCATTCTGCTTCTTCAAACCTATTGTAGTTTCTGTTGCTTTGGACCCAAGGTCTATGCTGAGAAGTGCCACTGAATTAAAGTGGTACCTGAACAACTGCATATTAGCTTTATTTCATCCCTGCTCTAAACCTCCCTCTGAGCCTCTGCGGATGGAGTTGAATGGGCTGACAAACCCTGGAACAGCCACCTGGGAAGACATCCAATTTCATATGCAAGCCTAAATGTAGATGAAAATGATCAAAAGATTTTATTAAAATCTGGTTTAATTGTGACTTGGGAAGATTTATAACACAGAGCAGTGTGTACATGGCTCTATAATGATGTTTTTGCCTGGCTCTGCCTTCCTTTGTGGGGCCAGATACCAGCTGCCAGCTGTGTGCACACCATGTTGGATGGCTGCTAAAAAGTATGATTAGGAGCAGAACAGTGATAACCAAGTGTCAGTCCTGAATTTCATCATCTTCTTAATCTCCTTTTTAGGCTATTAAGGGAAAAATAGGGTGATGAGTAATTGGGAAACATAACTCATGTCAAATATCTGTTTTGATAGAAAAGATAGAAAGGCAAAGCAAAGAGGTCAGATGGCATTGGTGCCAAACTCATCCTCTACCCAAACCTGGCTTGGTTCATCAGTGCTTTCCATATCAGCACAGAAGACCCTTAATATATGCCAAGGGCTGCAGCTATTCAGCAAATGAGCCTCTTAGTTGCTAAAATCTCTTGCAGGGCAGTGAGGTTGCCTGGCTGTACCAGGAGGCCCTGCCAGGAGACTTGGCTGCAGCAGATTTACTTCCTCTGCCCTGGCAGCCACAAGCCTTTGGGTGCTGCCACAGAGAGGTGGCATTTGCAGATCACAGTAACCAGACTTCTCCAGAGTTGGTAACATCAACATTGCTGTTTGAATGTCCTAATGCCAGGAGGGTCTTCTGAATGGGGACACGGTGAATGCGGGAAGCAATTCCATTACCTGTCTTTTATCCAGCACCAGCCTTTCCTGGCATACTCAAGTGCTGTACTTAATAATGGAAATTGCTGTAACACACCTGGTGTCTCAAAACCCCTTGTTTCTCAAAAGTCAACAGAGAAAAAGTCTTGAGAACTCCTTGGTTCTCAAAAGTCAACAGCCTCATGCCAGCCTTCACCACCAGAAAGCTAGGACAAATAGGCACTGCAAAATCTCAGGGACTCATGTCACCTCTCCTCAGCTCTCTTGGAGTCAAGAAAAGAGATTTGGGATCATGCTTGTCCTGCCCAACAGCTCAGCTGAATGGGGCAATCAGGTGGCCTCCAGGCTGGATTACACCCGAGTTGTGTTGATGATGGTCATGGCTTTCTTTGAGGAGAAAAACCATCAAAACTTGAGAGTGGGAGGTGGTCTTGTGAAGCATGAGAAAAATACCTTGGCGGTAGAAAAGGAAAATCAGCCTCATATAGAAGAAAACTAGAGAAAGGCACCATTACGTGGCACTCAGGGACATGATGTAGTGTACTTGGCAGTGCTATCTATATTAAAGGTTGGGCTCTGTGATCTTAAAGGTCTTTTCTAACCTAAACACTTCCGTGATTCCTAGAAGATTTCATGGTCTGTAAATGAAGCAGATAGGTTTTCAGGCAAAATAATTTAAATAATTTTAAATTCTTGCTTAGGTGTTTTTTGTTTGTTTTGTTTTGTTTTTGTTTTTGTTTTTTTACAACTCATTTACTTGTTTTGTGAAAAGCATTCCTCTGAAATCCCTAGGGGGTGGGGGTGTGCGTGGTTTGCATATACATAATCTTTGACAGAAAACTTTTGAGCAAACCAAGTGAAGGAAGAGCTCTCCATACGCCTGTCTGTCACCAGGTGGCACACGTGCTACTGTTTGTAACTGCGCTTGGGCAAAGAAAACCGCTGGCACTCGGGAGACAAAAGGAAGGGATACCGTACTAGAGTAGCAGGGGGGTAATGCCAACTTTACAAGGAAGTTAAGAGTATATTTATTCTTGAACGTTACCTACAGACCACAGCTGCAAAATTTCGAAATGGCAGAATTCCAGCTCCTGATGAAATATAAATTATTCACCTAGCTAAAGTGTCTGGTGGTATTTCTAGGGTAGGAAAATTTATAAAAACCACTACCTGTCTGTACCACTGCCAGAACAAGCTTTAGCTTGGCATAAAGTTCTTAATCTTGAACACTAAGTGTGCTTTTTCTGCCCAGACTCTGAAAGTGAGTTGAGTTGGTGCTCAGGTAGTTTGGCACTTCTTAAGGATACCCAAATCTTGCCTCTCTAATAAGAGTTTTCCAACTCTGTGCTGGGAGGTTGGACCAAACTGCCTAAAATAATTAGTTTCTTCGTGACAGCAAAGAGGTGTCTGATGACACAGGGAAGGATCTCTGTGCTACCTGCTGTAAAATCTCGTGGATTATTGTTGAGGGTTTGTACTATAAAGTCAGGGTTAAATCTAGTCTGGAGATTAAAATGGAGGGAAAAAATGTTGCAATACTAAAGCTAGGAACTCCATGTTGTGGTAATGATGATGCTTACAGGGCTGCCAAGCAACAAGTGAATGGGTACCCACTTAGAGAGACTTCATTTCAAGAAAAGAGGGGACAGTGCTACAACGTGGCAGTGCGGAAGATCACATGTTCGCTGATCCACATGCACGAGCACTGTCTGTGCTTGAGGGCTGGGCACACTGTTTGAGGACCATGCAACTGCTGTGTTGATTTTGTGGTAAGTGTCCAGGAGTGCAGTGATGGACATCAGTTAATAGGATAATTAATGTGTGTGTGTGCTGAGTGTTGTTGTGTATATTTAAGTGCATGGCTGTACCTGGGTACCCGTGTCTGTGGTGATGAAGGTGTGTGCAGGCGTGCAGCTCTGTTCCCAGGGTGGTGTGAGTGCAGGGCATATATTTGCAGGTGACTCTGGAGGTGCAGAGGAGTTGCTCCCAGGGCTGTGAGGACACTGGGGTGCATTTGGGTGGGCATCTCTCTGGGTAGTGTACTTATGTGAGAGCTAAGGGTGTTGCCAAGGCTGTGAGGGTGCAGGCATGTCTCTCTGGGTGCAGGGTGCTCCCGGTGCCCTGCAGGTGCAGGGGTGTCTCTGCGTGGTGGGATGCTCCCAGGGGTGCAGGAGTGTTCCCGTGCAAAAGACCATCCTGGGGCCATGCAGGTGCAGGGTTGTCTCTTGGGGTGCTCCTGGGTCCACGCGGGTGCAGGGATGTCCCCTGGGTGTCGGCTTCTCCCGGACCTGTTGGGGTGAGGGAATTTCTTAGTCTGGGGGGCACCCCCGGGGCGGCGGGGTTGCTGGGGAGCTCCCGGAGACGCCCCGCCGGGGACAGCCCCTCCCCGCAGGCGGTCTTTCCTGGCGGGCGGGCGTTGTTCCGCGGCCGGGGGCGGTGCCGGGGCTGTCGGGGCCGGGTGGGGCCTCGACGGCGCTGCGGGGTTGTGTCCGATGGCGCTGGTGGCGGCCCGAGCGCGGATACTGCGCGCCCTCAGCCGCCCGTCCCCGCCGGGACGAGTCCCGGTCGCTGCTCGGCGCTGCCGCAGCGACGCGGGGGGCCCCGCCGCGCTGCCGCCCGGTGGGTACCGGGTCTGGCAGGAGCGGGCGGCCCGCGACCCCGCCGGTTTCTGGGCGGAGGTGGCGCGGGGGGCGCTGCGCTGGGACAGCCCCTTCCACACGGCCTGCCAAGCCGGCCCAGCCGCCGGTGCCGCCCGCTGGTTCCTCGGCGGCCGCCTCAACGTCTCGGGTAAGGGGTCTCCGGGCCCGCGCATCCCCCGCGCCCCGCCGCCCTGGGGGCCGCCCCGCCGGCGCTGCCCGCTGCTGCCTTCGGGCTGGCCGGGAGGTTGCCCACTGGGGTAGTTTTCTCCAGCGCCCCTCTTTAGGGGAAAACCCGAGGTTTTCGGTTGAGTGACTCTTGGAGAAAATCTGCCGGGAGTTGCGAAATGCAGGGAAGCGGGGAGAAAATCCGAACCCAGGATTTACCCTGGCTAAACCAGAAGCTGCTTCCCCGGCGGCTGCCCTCGCTTCTGTGGAAACCCTGCCGCAGCCTTGACGTCTGTCCTGGGGCATCGCCGGGGAAGGGATGCCTTGACTTCATCTCTGCCCACCTCAATCCCGTCCAGAGATGCCTTGACCTCGGCCGTGCTGACCTCAGTCCCCGCAACCGGCTGCGGGGTGCTGCTTGGTCCTGCGGTGTGCTCTGCAGTGCCGACATGCAGATGAATCGAAGGTGGGGGACAGTGTGAACCCCAGTCTTTTATGTGGGAAGCTGCAGCTTCTTTTCGCTCTGAAACAAGGAGCTTGGCCTTTTCCTTTAACTTCACCACTTACAGGAAGGATGAGGAAAATTTGCTATGACAGTCCTAACTACCTCTGAGTTTCTTCTGGGACATATCTACCTTGAAGGCTCTTCTTTGCAGTGGCCCTGCTTCATCTGGTGGGAGTGAGCCCCAGCCCTGTCCAGGGTACAATTCAATGGTGAAGTCCTTTAACAGGGATGTTTGTTTCTTGCCCTCATTACCCATTCCTGGGAGAATGCTTGGGTCACCAGTTCAGTAGTGCAGGAACTGTAGCATCTCTGGCCACCTTTTTTTCACAGCAAAAGAGTAAACCCTCCTCAGGTCTTTCTGAGAGCACAGGAGAGCATCTCCTCCCAGGAGATGATTGCTAGCAGCAGTTCCCAAGTTGATGGAGGTGTGTGTACAGCCTTGCTTCCAGCACCCAGCAGTCAGACGGATTCTAGACAGACTTCTTTTTCCACTGATTCTTGTTGAAAGGAAGATCTTGGCTGATCAGAGATTTTCAGGGATCTGTTTCTTTCCTCTGTAAAGTGAGATCAGCACTGTCTTCTGGATCCCATGTGGGTCAAGTGACTGAAATCCAAATATTGCTGTGTCTGATTTTACTTGGGTCTGGTTTTTCAGCAGGCACTGACTGGCACTTAGTTTTCTTTGCATAAGTAAAAAGAAATTGCAGACCTCTGAAACAGTTTTGCTATTTCTGGTTTTCTTATTTTAAAGCACGATGAAGATGGTACTTGGTGACAGCTGACTGGCTGGTATTCTGCTAGGAGACTCTGGCTTGTCCCTTGATCTCTTGATTTGAACACTGGTTATAGAAACATGGCAATGGTTCGGGTGCCTGATGTAGAGTTTCCTGTGTGGCCATCTTCCAACACAGCTGGACCACAGGCAATTAAGTACTCTGCTACTTTTTGCTGGAGGAGACCTTGCAGTTGGATTTGTGGGAACTGTAAGCTTCAGCGTTTCCATGTTTATTGCACTGTAAGTCCTGGCCAGGAGAATAATATGACAAACTACTGCATTTCCAACCAGAACACTGGGTTCTCAGAAGCATGTCTTACTGAAATGAATCATTTCCAAGCATTGTTGAGGAGGCAAGAAAAGCTGTGGAGAAAAGATTAGGGTGTAAGGGGAAGGTCACTAATTTCTATTTTGTAAAATGAGCAAAAGGCTCTTGTAAGCCTAAGATCAGGAAGGAAATAATAGCATTTGGCCCTGGTTCACCTGCCAGTTCTTACTGAGCAAAGAGCTAAAGATCTCGCTTGGCTTAGCTGGGGCTTACTGCAAAAGAAATTCCCTCTGAAGGCTAAAATGACTGCTCACAAGTAAGAAATGCTGCTTGGGCAATGAATCCCCATTAATGTGATTTACTGTAGTGTGCCATGATATGTGGCGTTGTTACTGCAAAGGAGCTGGGAAGCGAGAGTCGCTAAGGATCACAGACCAAGCTGCAGCAGATCCCATTTACCTATGGATGGACAGCAGAGGAAACCAGTGTGTAACTGCTTAAAGTATTCCCCATTAGAGCTTTTGTTCTCCCATATCCTATTAGGATGGCCTAAGAAATGGTTTTGTCTCCTTAATTTTTATAGTATTGCTGCAGGAATTTGCATTAAGAAATAAAAGACTTCAGAGAGCTGAAGAGCACTTCTTAATATTTTTGAGACTGACAGTTGTTCCTGTAGTGAAATATGCTGAATTCTGGGGGATTTCTCTTTCTATGCACCTTTAGGGCCTCTTTCCTACCCTCTTTGTGGTGGTGTAAATCATTTGTGACCACAGAACAGCCAAAGCCAACTCTTGGCTTGCAGTTTACTTAAATTTCACAAATTGTGACAGCAATAGGCTGCTTCTGTTGCACTTAATTTATCTGGAAAAATGATATCCTTTCCCATCAGTATTAGCACATCCAGGAAATAAGAACTGAAACTCAGCAATTTTGAAAAGTTTTTGAAGTTGTTTTTATTCTTTTTTTTTTTTTCTTTTATGAGAGTACATAGCTTGAGATATGTTCATTTTTCTCATATGTCTGGTAATGTGTAGATGTCTATAGTCTGTGAGTTCACTTTAGATCTCAAAGTTTAGATATTTTCAGTTAGCTGAAATTCATCTCTTCTGTTATACCCTGGAATAAAAATGTTTCACATGAGCTTTAATTAGAAAATACAATGGATGCAGTGCTAAAAATGCAAGCTGGGGAAGACAGTCTGTCAGATTTATGTAATGAAATGCTGCTCTGGAAAGCAAAACCATCAAGAGTGTCTTGTCTTTGTGCTGCTGGGAGCAGGGGAGAGATTTGGACTGGTTTAAGCTCAGCCAGTGGAGCTAAGCTGAGCTGAATCGGCTGAGTCCTCTTGTGGCGATGCCATCACTAAGGCAGATGTACCAATTACGTATAGTATTTGTAGTATTTGCACACTACAGATGTGACAAAGGACAGCTTTACCAGTGCTACAAGTGCTGTCATTTCTAGTGTTATAAATGAACTTGTCGCTAGCTAACAAATGAGGTTTCATCTTAGCCAAGCTTGCCGATATGCTTGACCAAACTAAGTTTACAGAGCATGTTGCGTGTGAACAATCTTTGTTTAAACCTCTGTTTTCTTACAGTAAATTGCTTGGACCAACATGTTGAAAAGTCTCCAAACAGAGTGGCTTTGATTTGGGAGAGAGATGAGCCTGGCACTGCAGTGCACGTCACGTACAGGTATAGCACTTTCTCATTATGCTTTACGATGCCTGGTGATGTGGTGGGGAGGGAAGAAGAGCTGCTGCTCTGAAATTGGACCTCTGTGAAACTCTGCTTTCTTCCAAGGTACTCCAGCACACTGGACATGCAGTTGCAGTGCTTGCAGCTAGGTTGTGATGTCATGATGAGATAGGTCCTGGAAAAAGGAGGCGTGTTCCCATCAAGAAATTATATTCATCTCTTGGGTTCTTCCTTAAGAGGGCTTCCTAATATTAGACACTTGTATAATAAGCATGCTACAGGGTAAGAAATACAGTGGATCTAAGTTAGTGACAGCTACTGAAAATTCCAAACTGAGATCTGGCATTATCTTCTGGTTATGGTGTTAATCAGGCCTGCCTGTAGAGTACTTCTTTCTAAGTGTGGCTTTTAGAAGAGAAAGGCTTGTGTTTTTTTCTCCATGGCTTATGTCCTTACCTGGCATTTTTCTTTTTGCTCGTTAGAAGTGTTCATGGGAAAATTTCTGTGTGCAGCTTTAGGTTTCAGCACAGCAGCAAATGTCTTGGTACAAACATTTTGTGTTGATGGTCAGTAGCATGATGTCATGTCCTGGGTGGAGGGGATTTGAAGCTCCCTGTGTTCCTCTTTTGCATCCTCAGTGCAATTAGAGCAACCTTGAGTCTTCTCTGAGTGATGCTGACTTGTGACTGCTGATATACGTTGTAGAGTTTGTTAGAATATGGCAGTTTTCAAGAATATTTCTTTTCTCCCTACTATGTGCCCTCATTTAAGAGAGTCATTTAAGGCCTGTCTGCAAAAATGACTTTTACATCCATCTGTCTCTCTACTGACATTTAAAGTTTTCCCAGATTTCTATGTTCCTTGGTGCATATTTTAGGCAGCCAGGTGTTTGATCTGCTGGATCAGAAAGCAGAGGAGACACAGGAATTCCTGGCATCTTACTCTTTTACAAAATGTTTTCTGTAGCTTGTCGATAGTTGTGATTCCTGGAACTCCTTGTATCTAGGATCTGGTGGTCTGGTTCACCTACAGAGTTTATTAAAGCTCCTGAAAACATTATTCACTGGAGTGAGAAAGATGGTCAGCAGGGTGAGTGGATGGGCAAATAGCTTGGAGGGGGGTTGGTGCTTCATGCGAGAGAAATAAGCATTATCTCATACAAAGCTGTGGAACAAGTGCATTGGTTTTAATCTTGGTATTGTTATTTGACAGGCTATGTAGGCATGTTATGATATGAATGTGTTGTAGCCAACTGGGTAGCTTGGCTAAATGCTTTGAATTTTACTTTTGCCATTCTGGTGGTAGAAAAGGAGGTTTCTCCCAGAGTTTGGGGTGTTGTATGTACTTCTACAACTCTCTTCGTGACCCAGGTGTGAAACTGGGGTGAGGTCAGAGGTGGGAATTGTGCTCTGATTAACATGAGAAGATCATCAGCCCATCAGATAGTGTAGCCTCATTCAAGGAAACTGTAGCTTCCCCCTTAGACTCTACTCCTTGAAATGTGCTGAGATGCTTCAGAGCCTCAAACTGTCTCTCCTTCGGATCTCTGGAGGTATGAAAAGGCCTTTCTGAACAGCAACAGAACTGTTTTTTTTCTTGGTCATGCCAAAATGTATTTGGAAGAAAGGATAATTTCAGCCTGTGGATCTGTGATTGCTGTGGTTTGAAGACAAGCAACCCACATCTGAAAACTGAATCCCTCTTTGTGCAGCCTTGCAAAGATACAGTAACTAGCAACCAAAAAGAGGAACACTGAAGTGAAACACAAGCTGGCAACGTCTATTTTCGAACTTAACGTTTGTATTGGAGAGACATGTTACTGCTTCTGCCTGATACATTTCTGAGATGTGACTGCATTTGAGCGACAAAGTTTCTTAGGAGACTTTGGTCCTATGACATGATAAACAGGTCACTTAGTTCTCTGCTTATCACATTAAGTCAGTAATAGCTTTGTTGAGAGCAGTGGTATTATATGGGTGTGTATACAAGGAGAGGATCAAAAGGTTTGCCTTTTCTGTAATCTTTGGGCTGCATTTTTAAAGGTTATAAATGGGTCAGTGAGGTTTTGCAAGGTGTGTTGGCATTGACCTCCCTTTGAGGCTAAGATCATTTAAAAACTTTTTGAAGTAGCGTCTTATTTTGTCTAGAAGTTTTGTGAGGGAAAGCATATGAGAAAAAAGAGGTGGCCCAGAAGCTGTAATGCTTGCTCCAAGATCCCTTTGTTTTCTGCACGCCAGCCTCAGTGCAGGACAGCCCCGGTGTAAAGAGGTAACAAGAGAGATCCCAGATATAAGGAGGACCCAAACTCTGGTGTCTGTGGCAGGGGAGATGAGCTCAGAGAAGAGCTCTTGGTGGGATATCAGCCTTGAAGTCACATGCTAGGAAGGTAAAGGCTTTAATTTGGCCACTACCTTATGGACCAGCTTTGAGGAAGGTCCTGGAATCTCACCTGCAAGGTGTCCAGGGCTTAAGTGCAGGAAAGTACAAGGTACTTTTTGGGGTTTTTTTTGCATTATCTACTTTGCAAGGCTTGTTGCTGTGAGCTGCTTCTCCTTACAGATAAGCCCTGGGTGGTACAAATTGAGATGTGGCTGCTGGTGTGGGTGCTCTCCCTTATCCTCTGGGGAGCTGTCTGGCCCCATTCCCATCACAGCCTGCAAAGGAAGTAGGTGGCCTTGCAGGAAAAGGGCTGGAACAGGCATCCTCCTCCCAAGGAAGGGAAAAGCCTTGATAACAGAGGCCTCTGCCATGCATTGGCAAGAAACATAGCTGCACTGGAAAGTGCTGTCCCAGCTTGGTCATCCTTGGGACAAATAAGAGCCTCTGTGTGCCTCTGCTGCCCCGCTAACTGCCTAGCTCTGCAGTGGGCAAAGAGCTGGTGGGACTGTGCTGTAAATCAGCCTACATCCCTATACATACATGCTTGTCAGCAAGGTGGGTTGTGTTTATGCAGCTGGGTTCCAGTGCTGTGTGCTAGGAGAGGAATACAAATATCTCCTTCTTGGCAAAGATAGACAAAGCCAAGGGCGAAACATTGCAGTTTTGCTTGAATGATGATTGTTGCCCTTCCAAGCTTAGTTGTGATGATCTTTTCCACTGCTGCATTTTGTCCTGTCTCTCCAGCTGATGCAACTCAGCCTTTTGGGAAAAAGTTCCCTGGCTCCTCTTGTGTTTCCTCCCCCACTCTGGGCTTCATTTTTATGAAGTAGAAATTCAGCTAAGTTTCAAATTATCTCCAGTTTTGAATGGGAAGTCAGGAGACTTGGGGTTTTTTTACTGCTTTGTGACAACAGGGCATTGCAGCCCTCCTGGGACTTGGTGGCTGCAGTTAGCAAAGTCAGGACAGATCATGCCAATCTGTTATCAAGAGATCTGTCTCTCCAGAGGCTAAACCAGCATAAACTCATAGGTAGGGCAGTGGCAAAGTGACAGTTAACCCACAGGAGTGTGCTGCTGTGAGCAGCCAGCTGAATTTATTGGCAGAAGGGTCCAACCCTGCTGGGAGTGTTTTGTCCTGCTCTGTGGATGTTGTCAGGGCCCTGGAGCTTTGAAACCTTGCAGAGGAATTCCCCAACACGTTGCTGAGACTGAGTTTTGAAGGGCATTATGTTATCAACTGCCTTATATAAGCAGGCAGAGTTGATGGCTGTAGCTGTTGGTTTGCAGCCTCTGTAAGCTCATCAAGGGGAATGTTAAAGACAGCAGCTAAAGTTATGCCAGACCTTCCCCCTGTCCAACACAGGGTTATTTATTCTGACTGGTGTTCCCTTGTTTATCATGGTGTCTACAGTTTAGCCACCTGTGTGCCAGTGTTTCTTAGCACTGCAAAATCCTATGGATATTGTCAAAGGGAGCTGTGTAAAGAAGCGAGCAGTGGTATGCGTTAGATAACTTGTTTTTATATGAGTTACAGGCTGGGTCACAGTGGAAGGGTTTTAATTTTCAAAGTTTATTCTGGTGCAGAAAATGTTGAAGGCAGAAGGGAATGTTCAAAATGCAAAATACAAAGTAGGGAGAGGAAAGCAAAAGCTTGAGGGACCTAGGTATCTTTTTACAGGGTCCTATGTAGGTAGAAGTGAAGCAGTTGGATATTTTTCTTAGCCACATCACAGCTAATGTCTTTTACAAATGGATGGTGGTTCCTCAGCCTGAGTAGAAATGGTTGAAAATGTATCAGAGATCACAGTGAAGACTGCAGCTGTAAGCAATGTAGGTACTTAACAGGCTGTTCAATGTGGAAGGTGTTTCTCACTGACAGCACACTCTTTTCCTGCTTTCCAGGCTTGGCTTAAAAAATTGAAGTTGCAAGTAAATCTTACCCAGGCTTTCGGCTTGGCTTTTGCTGTCCAAGGCAGCCCAGGGACTTTTCAGTTTCTAACCTGAAAGAGGTCACAAGGGCTTTTCCTTGCCTTGGGTTCAAGATGTTTGCAGGAAGGCTGGACAATTGTGTGCAGCTTAGCAATTGAATGTACCGCCAAAAACCCTCAAGCTGAGCTTTATATTTTTCAGCTATTCTCACTAAAATGGGAAAAAATATTGAGTTTTCCTCTTGGTGAAAAAATGGAACCTCACATTTTCTCTATTCAGCAAAAAGTGAGGGAAATGGAGCATTAAACTGAGCATGGTCAGAGAAGATACAGTGAGGGATGAATAGGTCTGTGCATTATCCTTGTGACCAGAATATTCATCCAGGAAGAAGGGATGGGTGTGAAGACCTACTTGTGTCCCAGGGAACTTGAATCTACATCTCAAACAATAATGCCCATGGTGCTGTGAACACAAATTGTAGAGGCAGGTTTTGAACTCTGCTGCTCCACAATAATTAATGTAGAGCAATAGCTAGGAGGTGAGATATGAGAGTGTCGAGCTGAAAGAAGTCCAGATCTGGTGGGATTTTTTTTTATTTTTTTTTTACACTAATCTGTTTGGGGTGTTTGACCTGAATTTTCAGATAGTTTCAGCCTGATCCAAACTATGGTTCCAAGAAATAAACAGGTTGCTGCAAGAAATACTTGACCCAGCTGTAGTGCTGAGACATCAGAGAATGTGGCTTGTGCAGAGCCTCCTTAACAGGCACTGTCAAAGCCTATACACAGCATTGAATATATTAGGAAAATGTCTAGAAACACATTGCAAAAGGCTGCTTCCCAAAGAAGGCCTTGGTGGAATTTTTTTTGGATGTAAAAAGAACTGTCTTCATTTGTTTAGAAAGCTGCAGGCTGTCTGGCTGTGGCAAAAGATAGCATAAGACTTCTTGGAAAACTCTGCCAGGCATCCCTAAAACATGTCAGAGAAATGCCATGTGTTGGTGATGGGTTTTATGGGAGCTGTTGTTCCAGACATTGACTAGTGGGCTTTGGAAACACAGGCACCACTGTATCTGGGAGAAATATGGTCTGGTAGTTTCTGAAGAGAGAGATTTTAAAGATAAGTGCCATGTCTGTTAGATTGAACAGAAGTGCTGGCCTGAACACTGATCTGCTGGCTCTGGGCTCTGCTGGAAGGCCAGACTTGCATGCCTTGTGCTTAGAAGTGATGCTGTGATAGCCAAGGAGATGCCTGCATAAAGGGTGATGAGCCTCTAGACAGAGTCTTGTTTATGGGCAAAAAGGAAGCATGCCTTATATGGATAGAGACAAGAGTTTATTCTTTGCGTAATTGAACCCCCTAACATTCTAATCTTATTATTCAAAATCTAATTATTACAGAAAAAGAAACAAAGAGATCCCTTTAGTTATCACTGATGCTGCTTCTCCAGCATCAGGTCCACATTTCTTTTACTGGTCATTTGCCAGTGGCAGCCTGTGCTCCATGTCTTGTGATCCCATGCCTGTTCTCCACACCATGTTCTGTGCTTCCACTTCTGAAGGCCTCTTATTATACCAGGCCTGTATTTCTTTATACTACCTCATTATGTTAGGGTTGTAAACCTATGATGGTAGCATAAAAAGATAAGCATAAAAAAACATTAGCTGTGTTCACCTGGCCAATTAGAAGAATTGCTGTTACAGCTAAACCAGGCAAAACAAAGCTGCAGGTGGGTCAAGAAGAGGGCAGAGCTCAAAGCCTGTGGCATGTTGCTTGCCATGGCAGTACTGTATTACAGAGCTGCCGGGGAGCAACGGGAGCAGACTGCTCTGTCCTTGAAAGCAGATGGCTTTCCATCAGGTTGTGACAAGAAACATCTATGTGAAAGGCTTGCTCCAAAGCTGATGGAAATCAGTGGACTGTGAGTTAGGAGAGCAAACCCAAAAGGAGCTCTGTGATGGGGTGGCCATTACAAATGTCGAGAGGGGGGATTTATGTGCAACCTGGCTTTTCCTGGCTCATGTTTCCTGCTGACACAGGGGACAGCTGGCTTTCCACAGAGCATGGTGTTTAAAGCTTGTGAGTGTGTCACCTACACTATAAGCGGGCATGTTACTGCGGTAAGACAGTGCTTCCCTCTGGATTTGGAGGTGCAGGGCTAGGATAGGTAAATTCATGATAAATCCAGGTTCAGCAGCTATCTGCCCTCACACCTGAAGAACAGTGAGTGTGTTGGACTTGTCCATATTTCTAGTTGAAAGATAACATTTTCTGAAAGCAAGTCCAGAATCTCCTCCATGTGTTGTAATTTTTCACCTTCCCTGCCTATATTTATTAATGTGACTACCATCTCCCTGGCTTGCTTTGTTTTAAAGGCACATACTATATATATACTGTTCTTTCTCCTTTGCAAATGGCCTTGCCTCCTGGCTGCAACTGGTTGCTGCTTCCCTGTTTCTCATCTCCACCCTGGTACTTTACCCACTGGAGTGGTATTCCACTGCCCGGTTTGCTCTCTTACTTGCTCTCGACTCTTCTGATCTGCTTTTGCAGAGGATCTGCAGGCTGTTGCACTATGAAGTGGCTTTGCAGTTTCTTGCCTGTCTCTGTCCAGAAGGGCTATGCACTTCCTTTTGTTGCGGCACATTTCCTTCTCCTGCGGTGGCTCTGCTGAGATCCTCCTGTTGTCTGCCTGGGTCCTTCTGCATGCCCCGGGGCTTTGTCTGTTTCTGGTGGTTGTACCGCCTGCCTCTGCTGAGCATAGAGCCCAGCTCTGCACTGTCTGCTTGGGTGGCTCCACTGAAATCCTTTGAAGTGCTGGCAGGCTGTGAGCATTTCTTGGGATTTTGCCTTTCTCCCTCTTCTTCAGTGCACATCTGCTCTGAGCCTCTGGCCACCCTCTGTCCTTCACTGGAAACATGGCAAGGGGGGGGCAGTGCTGGGTTTGAGGTCAGAATTGTTCTTGGCTCTTCTAACCGAGTGTGATGGAGGGATTGCAATGCCAATCTTGGCAGTAGTAGCAGGTAGAGGGTTTTATGGCTATGGTTTCCTACTGCTCGGTTCAGTTATGTCTGTCCCACCCAGTTCTGCAGGGCAGCAACTCTGCAGGGTGCTCACTCTGACCTGAGACATGTCTAGGTTAAGTAGTGGAAATGTATAACCTGCTGACATGTACAAATTTCCTGCCTGTTAGATACAAAATGGGTGTGAAAGAGTAAGGGAATGAAGGAAAGGATTCTTGACACAGCATTTCTGCTAAATTACTTCCCTGAACTGGAAGGGAAGGCTAAGTTGTTGCTACAGGAGCCAGAAGACACACCTGATGCTTGGGGATTTGTGGATTTCATTGTTGCAGTTCTTGGCTTCACCTTCTTTGTGCCCCGATGTGCTGCACCACAAGGGACCTCCAAGGCCTTCCTGTCTTGTCCTTTCAGAGCACAAAGCAGAAAGCAAAGCAAGTAGATCCAGGTGTAAAGACATGGTTCTTATTGTCTATCAGCTTTCTCACACAATCTCATTAAGCAAATTTTAAATTGAGGTTAATCATATAAAACCAGTGAGAGCTACTGCCATCATGATCACAGAGTCCTGAACAAGCAGGCAAACCATGGAGTTATTCAGAAAGGACACCCCAGCCAGAGCTCTTCTGGCATTTCTGTTCAGGAGAAAGAGATTGCAGCTCTGAAAGCAAGGGTATTTTCCATTGCAGATAAGTGGTTTTTGGTTTGCTTTCTCACAACCGCTTGTCAGGGGCTTGTTTCACTTCCTGTGTTCCACAGTTGAGATGCTTAGTTTTGTTTTGGCTCTTTGATATTTATCCACATTGAGATTTTTCTCTAATGTAACATCAGATGAATTCTGGACCAGAGAATGTGACCTTTTAGGACAAGGCACAAAAACAAACATTGAGTGGGAATTCATTATTCTACAGAGTCATTCAGTACATGAACTTACTGAAAGTAAGAAAAATAATACATCGAACAAAGTGTGTGCTTATGGAGATAACAGGAACATGCATGGTTATGAAGGACTTGGGAACATGTAATTGAATATTGTGCTTTAGAGTTTAGGCTGATCTCTGGCTGTAAGGGTTTAGGAGGAAATACAGTCTGGGGTAAAGCCACTCCTTATCTGCTTTCTGCAGGGTGGTGGTCTCTGTTGCCAGCTACTGCCAGAGAGTGGGCACTGAGCACATACGGCCATCTCTCTGAGTTCCTGTGCTTCAGGAGTGGTCTATTTATTTGGTGCTACAGGAATAGTCTTAAAATAAATATCAAAAAGTACTGTGGCTGGGATTTGAGGCTTGTTTTCCTTATCTTCCAAAAGATGTCAGGGACATGGTATCCCTCAAGCCATCATTGTGTCTGTCTTCAGACTTTCTCTATGGCTGTGTCACTTCACTGCCCTCACAGTGCAGATGGAGCTTTACCTTAAAGAAGTAAGATGCCAAGTTATTCTCAGAGTGCGATTTTGTTATGACATTTCCAAAGTGGAGCACTCGGGCATTGCAAATTTCCAACTTGCATTGGTTTAAAAAAGAGAAATGAAACAGGATTTTATGAACCAGAAACAGCACTTCATTTTATTTGCAGCTTAGCTACCAACTGAAAAACGGTTTGTTTTGTTTGTTTTGTTAGCTCTGGCCAGTTCTGGGAGGTAAGGATACACTGGTAGATTCATGCTTTACACCTCAATATGGAAGGCATTCATTTGTTTCTTAACAGCTTTTGGAGTCCCTGGTAGCATAGCTTACATACCCCTAAGTGTTCACAGGTGACAGGTTGAAGATGAGTATACTATTGAGCAAAAGCTATTTTTCTCCTCTGGGCATCACTACTCAGCAAGTTCCTGAGCCCAGAGGACCGTTTTCATTCCTGGTGGACTCTGCAAGTCTTCTCTGAGCTGATTATTTGCACCAGTAAGGGGTGCTCTGCTGCCCCTTATGAGGGTCACCTCCTTCCTTGGCATGAGACCACTCCTCACTTGGCACAGTTACCGGTCTTCCTCTCAAAACCCTTCCACTGCAGACACACAGAGCTGTTAGTTCATGACAGCATCTTGGTCTCAGGCATGTCTGCAATCATGTTATCCCCCGTGCAGGCATCAGAGTCCGTGTACAGGCAAGCCCTTGTCCATGAACTGCCTTTTCAGTCCTTAGAGGAACACTTCTTCTGTTAAGTCAGCATGTCACAGCAGTGAGCCCTGTGAAAAGACTCTTTGTTACTGTTCTCAGTGTTCCTGAGTTTCTCTATGCAGGAGTGGCTGTGGTTTTACTCAGAGCAGTATCTCTGTTCTGCGAGGCTGTTGTGCTCTGCAGCACAGGGCACAGTGAAGTAACAATGAAGGAATTCAGGCTTCGGGTGAGGCTTTGATGAGAGCCTTGTAACATCTGCCACTGACAGGAGTGTCTGGGAACTTTTCCTTTTCTTCTTTATGCATGCAAATGTGTTGTTTACCCTTGCAATTTAAAGAGAAGCTACTAGTTGTGATGCACTTCCAGCAGTTCCCCAACATAAACAGTGCCAGGAATCTTTGGACAACACTTCCATTTCATCTTGTGTTTACCCCACACGTGTTTTCAGTAACTTCTGAGTGACCTTTGTAAGTTAAAAAAGCATCAGAGATGGCTAAAGTGGACACTGATGTATAGAGGCAGCAGGACAGTCACTGGCTTGCTGGCTGCTCTACTCACACCAAAGCCTATCAGCCCTGAGCAATGCCTGTAGCTCTTGCTTGCTTTTCCTTCTGCAGGAAGCATGGTTCTCTGCCCCCTTTTCTTCTCTCCCCGACGGCAGGAGCAGTCTGTCTCTCACCACACCCCAGGCCACCCTTCTTTAAGATGCAAAAGCTGGCATGACTTATACCACTGAGATGACAAGGTCAAGAGGTGATCACGATGCTTTGCTCAGTTCAAGTACATCATTTTCTTGCTTCCCCATGTAAAAGAGATTGTGAGGTCACTTAACAATATTGCTTCTCTGCCACAGGGAACTTCTGGATCTGACTTGCCGTCTTGCCAACACCCTGAAGAAATATGGGATACAGAAAGGGGACAAAGTGGCCATCTATATGTCTGTGTCTCCCTTGTCTGTGGCAGCCATGCTGGCTTGTGCCAGGATTGGTGCTGTTCACACTGTCGTCTTCGCTGGATTCAGTGCAGAGTCCTTAGCTGGGAGGATCCTGGACTGTAAGTAGATGCAGATAGGGGAACAGGCTCCCCTGGACAGCGCTCCAAGACATATCCAAATTCTGTTTTCTTGGCAGAAAGAGAAAAGGTTCATTTTCAGCTTGTAGGACAGTTCACTCTCCTTTGCAAAGTACTGTCAAGAGTCTTTGCGTTAGTGGCAGATTTAATTACTTCATAAATAGCATAATATTCAGTCTGCACTGGGTTATTGCTGGACAACAGTGAAGCTGAAGGGAAAACCAGAGCTTAGAATTGAGGCCTGACCTGTTCTTTCACAGTATAATCTCAGTGTTTCTTTGATTTTCCTGCATGGTGCTAATTCCTCAGTCTCAGCTGTGATACTGAGATTCATGTATAGCACTGGAATTGTTGGCAACCTGCCCCCACTCTGTTAGCCATTGTACCAACAGGCAGAGCTGTTCTTAGCCCAAAGCACTTTTAGTGTGATTAGGTAAAAAGTAATGCTAAAAATACCATCAGAAGAGCAAAATAGCAAGTGGCTCATGTTCTAGCAATTTCATGAGTTTCTTTATGGCTAGTGTGAGGGAGTAAGTCTTACAGCAATTTGTAGGGGTTTTTTTCTGTTTTAGTAGAGTTAATCTATAGAGAACAAATACACATTTTGGTTACCCATTACTTTTGGCCACTTGTGTGGAGGTGATGGGCTAAAGAGCTATTTCTCTGCAGCCACAGCTCCGGAAAAGCCTAGTGTGGTACAATTTGAAGTGCTCTGCCAGTGTGCTGCTGTGTACAGTGGCTTCCAAGAGGTATCCTCTCAAGGTATGGCTAAGTTTCAGAAGGTTACAGGTGTCTCAGAGCAGGGTAACACCTCTGAGAGGCTTCTGAGTTTGGTGCTGTTCACTTCAGTTTGCAGTGGACGCCTGTAGGCAGCCCCAGAGACAGGATGAGAGAGGGGCAAAGATGCTTGTTTACTAAGGTCATAGGAAGTCTTGCATGGGTTTCAGTGTATGAGCTGCTAGGCTAAAGCAGCAATATTTACTATAACACAGGTAACTTGGAAGAAACTCTTCTGCATGTCAGCTTTGCTAGGCAGGAATGAAGGCATTTAAATTGCAGTGATACATTGAGTTAGGCATTGGGAAAGACTTTCTCACGTTCATGATAGGCATTAGAGCAGACTGATGGGGAGAGGGTAGAGTATCTACCATTGGAGTGTTTTAGGAAGATTGGACTGACAGCTGTCAGAAATGATTTAGCTGCATTGGACCCTGCCTTGGGGTGGGGAAGATGGACTAGATAGCCCGTGGAGGTTCCAGCTACCCCTAATCTATGTGGTCTTAGGTTTTGAAGTCTTTTCATTGGTGGCATGATTAATAGACAGAAGTTCTGAGTATTTGTCACATGTGTTGTCCTATCATCCCCAAAAGTAATGAAAGCAGAGTGCACAGGAAGACAGGCTGGTATGTCTGCTAATTGTTTCTCTTTTAAGCTGGATGCAAAGCAGTTATCACCTACAACCAGGGAGTCAGGGGAGGCCGAATCATAGAGCTGAAGACGACTGTAGATGAAGCTGTGAAGAACTGTCCAAACGTCAAACATGTCTTTGTGGCTCAGAGGACAGATAACAAAGTCCAGATAGGTGACCGTGATGTTCCCCTTGAGGAGGTATGTTGATGTTGGTAAACATTGCATGTTTCCCTTGATGTTTCTTGAAGTATGTGATGTTAATTCTGCTGAGGGAGAGAAATATGGCACACTAATAAATGCAGACACCAGCTAACACAGACATCTGAGAGACTTGATGCAGGGCTGTTCAGAACATGTGCATGAGAGTCTTGCTGAATGTGTAGCTTGTGCATGCTCTAGTATTTGGCTCTGGACATTGATCTGCAGTAGGTGACACTGGGAATCGGCAGCCAAGGAAGATCAGACAATCTCCATACTTCCCTTGCACATGTGCTGAACTAAAAGCCTGTGAAGCAACCACTGCACTGCAGCTTGGCACTGAAGCGTAGCTGCACTGAACCTGCCAGCTATGACTGGCCTTTATGTTGCCTTTGGAGCAGGTTGTCAGTGTGTGCTGCTCTTCCCGTGCTGCCACAGTACCCCAGTGTGCAGTGACGGCGTCTGTAGGTTCCTGCAATCACCTAGCTCTGCAAATACCCATTGGCACTCTGGATAGCTTCTTTTAGGTCTGAGTGTTGGCTAGATCGTCTTTTTCTCCATCTGTGTCTTTTGGACCTGAGTTCTGCAGATGAAAAGGAGATGCCTCTTATGGCATCTGGATCTTCACCCTCAAATGCATTTCCTGTATTTACATTCTGCTAAGATTGTCGGTCAAAGCAGCTCAGTCTATGCCTGATTCATCTCAGCATGGGTAGGGGATATGTTGCTCCATTTTAATAGGCTTACAAACAGTGCTGAGATTTAAGGAATGAGTGCTTCCTGAGACACAGAATGCACTGACACCATTGCTGCTGTTGTGGTGCTGTGTTCAGACACTCTTTTATGGTTCATCATATGCACTCTCAGACTGGTCACTGTTGAAAGGCAGTGCAGAAATAATCAAGTTCTGGAGAGGCTTAATGTAGCCTATGGACAATGTCATGGTTACCCAGTGATGGGAAGACAGTGATGGTTTGGGAATATTTACAACCTGTGCTTCCTGGAGAAGAAAACAGCTGTTGGTTTAATGTGTTTAGCTGGCACAGGTGGGACTGCAGCCTAATGCAGTAGTAGTTTTATCTGCTTTCTGGCAGCAGTAACCAGAAACTACTCATAGTGGTAATGCCTGGAAATCACTCATCTGCAGCCAAGATAATTACTCAGGAGTCCTTGTGCTGGTCACATGAGATAGGAGCAACTACTAGGGTAAGTTAAACAGAGAAGAGAGGTTTTATTTGGAAATTGTCTTACTCCTTACTCCACAAAGCACATTCTGACAATTTTTCTTAGTCTGAAAACAGCCTAAGGTACTTTGGTGATCCAAGAGCTAAGCTCAGCCTGTTTTCAGTTGTAGGGTCAAAAACATAACAAGAATTAAGCTGTTAATGCTGTTAACTCTGTCACTACTGATGTTTACAGCAGTTGTGTTTTCCAGCTCTTGTGCAATGGCTTACTGAAAAATTTAAGCTTATGTTGCAATGAAATACATGAGAACTTCTTTAGTTTCAAAAACTGGTAAATCAGCCTGAACTGCCAGTGCTGAAATGTCACAATAAATACCTGAGATGAGCAGGAGTGCTGTAACTCAGAGGCTAAGAATTGCATCTGACCCCTTCAACGCATCATATTTTATTAAGCTTTGTTTGTCAGACAAACAACTAGACCTGTCATTGGTAGTGTTCATTTATAAACAGAGTGTGTTTACAGTGTATATTTGTAAAAAGGCAGTACCTAGAAATTCCTTCAAAGAGCCACCTAATAACCCTTGGAGGAATCATTATTCATCTAGGACAGCACAGAGCTTGAGAGAAGCAAGACAGCTGTGCTTTTTTTACAGCCATATGTTGAGCATCTGGAACACATGGTGATTATTGCAGGTTTGTACATGGATAAGAAAAATGTTCGAGCTCATCCTGAAAAAATCTACAATCAGGGCAGACAAGCCCTCTGCTGCTGCAAGGTTCATTGACCACAAGTATATCTTTCTAAGCATGTTACTTCCCCTTCCTCTGCTGGACTGGGCACATGAGCTGAACCAACAGTTTGCTCTGACCTAGTAGGACATTGTATCCTTCCTTCCTGTGGTTCTGACTGTAGGGATGAGGAGAGGATCTCACCTATCTGGCCAAACAGTGAAGTGTGAGAAGAGTGACAGAGGCAGGAGAGTAAAGCATTCTCCTCCTCATGGGTAGAAGCAATAGAATTGAGGATCAAATGGACAGGACAGTCATCCCTGCTGTGGCTAGGGAAGGAGATGAACACCCAGTTTAACTGTAGCCCTGCAGTTTTAAAAGGAAAAGGAAGGCCCTAAACAGTATCCAGTCAGCCTTGGTGCTTCTGTTCTCAAGTGTGGTTTGCAGTTGCAGTCACACTTTGGTTTTCTAACAGCATCTTGCAAAGGTTTGAAATGTAAGCTATGACCTACCATTTGTTTTCCTGAAATATTACTTTATCTGACTAATTCCCCTTGACTTCAGTGCCTAGCAGAATTATTAGTAGAAAGGCTAGGTGCTATGCATCCACAGGAATGTTTCCACTAGGTATGCACATATAACCTATGATAGATACATCCATGGGCATTTGTGAGAGTGATTCTTGTCCCTGGACAGTGCTGACATGCTTACAGATAAAAGTATTGGTTGGCTCCATATAGCTAAAGTCTTTGTGTCATTACCACCTTTTTTTTTTTTCCTTAGGAGATGGCCAAGGCAGCTTCTGTATGCACTCCAGAGAGCATGGACAGTGAAGACATGCTTTTCATGCTGTACACCTCAGGCAGCACGGGGAAACCCAAAGGAATTGTTCACACCCAGGCTGGATACTTGCTGTACACTGCTCTCACACACAAGGTAACTCAGCTGCATCCTCTTGAAAAGGTTCATTTACCTTCTGACAATGCTAATGAGAGGGACTTGGACTGGTGAGGGATGCTATATCCTATGTTCACTGCCCAATTGGCTTATTGGTTGTAAAAAAACTGAAAAATGTCTGACGATGTGTAATTAATCTGCAGGATTTGTTCCTGAGGAATATACTATGCAAGCCAGAACCTAGAGTTATGTAAGGAAGGAAACTGCAGTGTTGATACTTTTGCATTTAAAATATGCTAATGTTGCAGGCCAGAATTTGAGGACTTTAAAGTGATACAGTTGAGGAGAGTCTGTTAAGTGTGTATTTTACTGGCATTGGTAATGTGGGTATTACTGTAGTATGTTACAGTGGGATGCTAGCATTTTTTTATTTCAGGGAGGATCTGGACTCTTAAAACAACCTCTTTGCATAGCACTTATATGAAGATAATTACATTCATGCTCTATGTTGCACTTTTGCACTGCTTTTTTATGTGACCTAGGCTAAATGGTTTAAACCCCTTTCTCATGAAAAAAAAAAAAAAAAAAGTCAAGGTACTGCTTCTTGAAGGTTCTATTTTGAGCTCTGCATATGAAAAAGCAACAGTGGAATGTGGAGAGGACTGTGGTGGAAGATCAGTTGAATTTTTAGAATGATTTGAAGTATCAGACTTCTCTTCATGAAGGGTATTTGTTACATCAGCTTTTCTAAGTGATAACATAATCTACAAGGCATCTCTTTCTTAGTCCAGAAGGTAGATCCTGCACCCTGGTGCAGATGTGCAGGAAGGCAGGGAGCTGTGGTCCCTTTAGAGATACTTCAGAGCCTGAGAGGAAAAGGCACTTGCAAAGGTAGGGTGAGAACTGGCTCTCCTAGTTAGAGAGATTGTCTGCCCTGTGTGACCTCTGTGATCTTTGCACAATTGTAGGGTTTTCTTTTAGTTCTGATGCAGTTTCTTTCATTTAAAACATAAAGCTGACTCTGCCTTATGAGTCAGGACTTCTTCATTGTACAGCAGAGGAATTAAATTTACAGTAGGAAGCATTTTCCGTAACCAAGGCAAGATAATGAGTTTCCAAGATCTTTATCTTGAATTTTTTAGTACAAAGAGGATAGCATCTGGAAAGAGATTCACTGATAGAGAAGCTGAGCAATTAAGAACATTTCTAAGAAAATGTTTCATGACCACCTATCAGTTTCTCCAGCTTCCTGATGGAAACCTGTTGATATTGGTGAGGAGCCTCAGCCTCCAAGGCCTGCAGCTTCCCTGCAGTTCAGAGTCAGCTTTCCCACATGGACTGCCTTGAGTAGGCAACCTTAGGTATCCAAGGCTCTGGGCTTTGGTTGTAGCTTTATTGCTCCAATATGAGCAGCTGCTGGTATAGCCATGTTCCCTGTATGTTTGCAAAAGCAGTCAGGAACCTGGAAACTCTGGTACTGGTCCCTCTGACTTGCTTCCTCACCTTGGGCTGGCCTTTGTGCTTCTGTGTCCTACATGCCTGGCTCCACTTGCCCTGTGTGCTTTCTTGCTCCTACTTGGATGTCCAGTCCAGCACCTTACTTTTAAGCTCTTTGCACCTGCCAACAGAGTCAGCTGGCCTTACATTTATCTTTGCAGTATGTATTTGACTACCAGCAAGGTGATGTTTTTGGCTGTGTGGCCGACATTGGCTGGATCACGGGACATAGCTATGTTGTGTATGGACCACTCTGCAATGGAGCCACCTCTGTCCTGTTTGAAAGCACTCCAGTGTACCCTGACCCAGGTGAGGAAGTGGTGGGCAAAGATTTGGCTAGACATGGCAGTCTTTGGCACACAAAGGAGATTTAGAAACCTGTCCAGTGTGATGTGCCTGATCAGAGGAGGTAAGCTCCACTTATTTGGAACATGTGTCTCTGACATTCAGGACCATCTGTGCATCCAGGGTGAAAAAAACCCACAACAAACAGTTGCCATTGGTTTTGTTCTGCACTTGCAGTAATCACAGCTTTACCTTTGGCTGTTAACCTTCCTGCTGAGCATTTGCATCAGTATGTCAGGGCCAGACAGATGAAAAGCCTGTTTGTGATTTTGCAGGTCGTTACTGGGAAGTGGTACAAAGGTTGAAAATTAATCAGTTTTATGGAGCACCTACAGCTATACGTTTGCTGCTGAATTATGGAGAAGAGTGGGTGAAGAAATACGACAGATCTTCCTTGAAGACTTTGGGATCAGGTAAGGGGCATGAAATCTCCATATGAAAAAGACAAGGGGTTCTAGCTGGTGACATGAAGAACTTGGCTGACTAGATGGGATGTGGTTAAAAATAGATGATGAAGTAGACTCCCTGACTGGCTTTTCAGATATTTTCTCAGCAGAAGGAGAAACAAACTGAAGCTGGGGCCATTGAACCTTAGTGTGATTGCCTGTTTCCTAGCTTATTTTGTAGGATCACATTCTTTGCTAAAAAGATTTATCCAATAGTAAATGGCATCACTTTGAATTTTACTGTCATAGATGACCCCAGATGCATTTTCCTGCATTATTTAGGTTTCAAGAGGCTGTTATACATGACCTGCATTGGTTAATTATTTTCAGTGGTATTTATTTCTTGACATTTGGTCTTTCTGGAAAAAGTCAGTCCTCGGTTATATGAGTGCATTGCAGTCCTTTGCACATCCCAGCAAAAATACTGTAAGCATTCTGCTTAATGATCATACATTCAGTGTGTTGTGCACCAGAAGGGAAAATGAATGCCTGCAACCCCCTGAGTCTCAGGCTACTTTCTTTCTTATTTTGATCTAGTGGGAGAGCCCATCAACAATGAAGCTTGGCAGTGGTTCTACCATGTGGTGGGAGAAGGGCGCTGCACCCTTGTGGATACATGGTGGCAGACAGGTAAAAGGCATTGCTGGGGAGTGTGGGAGGCCCTGACTCTGTATGGGTTGCTCATGGGTAAAGAAGGAATGATACATTTCAATTTGATCCAATGAGTCTGACAAAAAAACCTACTCCTGTTTTTTTGATCAGCTTTTGAAAGTCTCTGGGGAGTTTCAGCACATAATAGCAATGTGGCAGCCTGTAAAAGCAATAGCAATGTCGGGTTCTTTATTATTTCTTTTCCCCTCTAAATGTTCTTTGATGTTCTGAATGCTGGAAAATCTCAATTGGTTCTAGAAACAGGATTCAGAAATTGAATTCTTGGGCAAAACTGGGAGTAGGCAACTTGAATTGGAAACCTCATTTTCGGTTATGTATCCAACTTTACTGATGCTGATATGGTCTTAACACAAAAAGGCATTTACAGCACTATGTAGCCACAATTTGTACTTAGGTGTGCTTTGTTTCCCTTCCTGGGAAAGAGGAAGATGGAAAGGATGAGGAGTCAGAGGAGGATGGAAAACTAAGCTGTGTAGTTGAAGGGACCTAGTGTGACTGCTCTGGAGGACTGGAGAGTGAGGGAAGGCTTGCAGACTGTGCATCAACTGGGTAGGGGACAGTGGCTGTCACCCAGCAGGGCTGCCTAGGAGCAGCTTCTCCCAGGAGTGAAGTAGTACACTGTAGTCACTTTGGCCCTGGACTTTTGATACCTCAAAAAGGTGTCTGTTTCTCTTTTGGCAATATGCTTGGACCAGCTGTGTGCATCAGTTAAGGATTGTTTTCCCTTTACAACCTACTGGTCAGAGTGACTGGCTCTCACAGACCCCTGTCCAGTTGGAGCAGAGCTGGTCCCTACCTCCTGCCCTCCCTGGACAGCAGCAGAGAGAGGCCACATTGCTGCATTCAGGCTGGGGCTGTGCTGCCTGGTGGGGCCCTATGTTTGAAGGAGTCTTGCAGATTCTTCCTAGCTCCTTCCTCAGCACTTGGTTCTTTCTTCTGGGCACCAGAAGAGTTGCTAAAGGTGTCTTGCAATATGTATTTCTCAAGTCATGAACTACAGATTGCCATGGGGATGTGGACTTAGAGGATGCAGCACAACTGCTTGCATTCTGCCTCTACTGAAGAAAAAGCTATCCTTATTCTTAAATTTCTAGCTGCCATTGGGCAGAGTATTCATTTCCTTTCCAGTCTACCTGCTTGTGATTTCATCCTTATTTCTGCTACCAGGCTCTCTCTTCAGGATCCCTGTGGCCTATCTCAGTGTGATGAATTAGCTTCTGGCACACAACCAACTTCCATTTAATCCAGACTGGACTTGCAGGCTCTTTTTATTTTCAGATTTGAAATAAAATGACCTCAGAATTCAGATCAGCAATGTTAACTGTTATCTACTTCAACTACAGATCTCTTAAACCATCTGGGTTCTCACATGTTGAGCAGAAGGAAAGCTGACTGGCTGGGTGATATATGCTTTCCTCCTCACTTCTCTGAAATAAAACACCATGGAGAAGTATTTGATTACTGTACAGTAATAGAACTGAAGATTTATTTTTTCCCCTAATATATATTTTTTTTTTTGCCTTCAGTTAACTGAGCATGCAGCATTATATTAAACTGTATTTCTTCAGGGTTTTTGGAGAAACAACTGTTGGGTGAGAGGTTAAAGAACATTTGCTGGACATTATGTAAGTGCTGAGTGCTTGATCTTGCCTTGAACCAGGCATAATTTTGCAGGTAAACACTAGCTCCTGAAACTGTAATATAATGATAAATATTCACAAATTTGATTTTGTTAGAAAGTAGCATCAATCTTTCTCCACAGTTGATGCCTCCAATAAAGAGGAAGCCGAATTAATCTTGGGAACATTATATATGCCATTTGAATGTAAAGAGAGCATGGAAAAAGATCACTGAAACAGTTTGATGGATGCTGGTTGTGGTCCTGCAGTGTCACCTCTTTGTACAATTTCAATAGGGCTTGTATAATCATGCTGGTGTATGCAGTGTCCTCTATGGCGTGCTGCTTTCTGAAGCAGCAACGTGTTGCCAACTAATAAAGCCTGGTAGGTGTAACGATCAGCAAATGGTGATTTCAGAATCCACTTGAAAGTCTTTGGATGAGCAATTATGAGAAGCAATTTAAGTAGTGTTGTATGTGCAGATGTGAGAGATGAATAATTCCTGTGGCTCTTACTGTTAAAATATTAGGAAGTGCTGTGCTGTGATTGACAGTAATAGAATCAAAGCTGTGTTTGAGTTTCAGGTGTAGTTCTTTACAGTGCAGAAGAGATGCTAGGTAATTTTAGTTTTGGAGTTGGTTTTATAAAAATAGTACAGCTGTTGCATGCAGCTTTGAACAAAAGCTGTTTTTGAAAGACACCTCTGAATAGGCTCTGGAAGCTTTTGTTGTTGGCATTGTCTTACAGGGATTTAGACTAGGCTGGTGCTTCTGAGATGGATTCCTCCCGAAGTAGTCAGTCCAATCTACCTGTGACGGTGAAGACAACAGTGACAAAAGAGTACATGCTCAACATGCTGCCCGAGGTGATTTACTCATGGCAGAGGGGAGCTTGTTTTGATGTATCACCCTCCCTGCTCAGACTGCTGTCCTTGCTTAAAGTCTGGGTGGATTTGCATTACAGTGACAGCATGGGCACAGGTAATGTGGAAGCAGAGCTCTTCTTCTGCCAACTCTGCCTCTAAAGAGACAGACTTCATAAGGGCAGGGTAGAACCTAGCCTTGCTAGCTGTCATCTGTCAGTGGCTAGAATTGGTACTTTAAAATAGGTCTTCATCATACAAATAATTTTTACAGCACTCTTGCCACCATGCAGCTACCTTTGGAATGTGACTTTACTGCCTTGCATGCAGCTAGTTGCAGGATGTGTAGAATGTGGCAAAACCCTTGTTGAAGCACAGTGTGCTGTATTCAGAATGAGGACTGGTTTAGAAAGAGCAACTGTTGGTTTAATTGGGTTCCCTGCTGATGCAGATTTTATCTGTGCAGAGAGCAGCAGGTGTCTGTGCAGCTTTTTTTTTTTATTTTTCTGAAAAAAAATCAAGATGACTCTTTTGAAATAAACAGAAACATGTGAAGTGGATGCATGCCCATCAGTGAAATGTGAAGTAATTTTATGAATAAGATACATGTGAAACTATTTTCTGAAGGTCTGAAGCTTAGAGTTCCTCAGAGAGACCCTTCCTCATAGCTATGTCAGGGCAGCTGGATACAAATTCAGGGTCAGATTCAGCCTTTCCAACCCCTGGTTTCAGTTTTCACAACCTCAGCAAAACTGGCAGAGGAATGCACTCTCCAAATGGCAGAACATACCTTTATTTATAGAGATATGTTTTTGAAAGCCTAATACTCTTTTGGTTTTTTTTCTCTCTTGTGTTTCTGAATTAGTTTTAGAATAGAAAAAATCTGATTGAGGTTGGAATCTGATTTAATGTTCATCCCAGCAGGAATGAAAAAGGATGATTAAAAGGTTCAATCCCAAGATAAGCTCAACTTGCCTGTAAGGGGTGGGTTAATCTCATACTCTGTAATAATAGTAATTCAGATTCCTGAAGTGCTTTTCATGCTAACCTGAGACAGCTGTAAAAACAGCACTGGGAGATAAATGCCCTGACATTGATTATGCTTTTCCTGTAAAATCACTTCTGGGGTAGGAAATAAGGCTGGCAAGTACTGCTGCTGCTGCCACTAGGCAACTGTGATAGTGTGCGAAAGACCTGCAAGAGTGTGAGGATGCACCAGAGCTGCCTGCATTTGTTGCTGGTTAGCAGCTGGAGGAATGGTTTTATCTGTGAGCTGACTTAGGGACAGATGTAGAGAACAGAGCATGAGGGCTGAATTGAAGGGATCTTTACTATGCCAGATTGATTTGCCATGGATGGGACTGTGGGAAGGCTGCTGAACACACGCATTGTGGATGCTGCTGCAGGGTCTGCAGGCCATCTGGTGCAAAGCCAGATGCTGTAGAACTTGTACTGCTCTTCTCTGAGCCTTTAAAGAGCTAAGCCAGGCATCAGCAATCCTGATGCTCTGGGACATGGTGAGCTGCTCTTGCCCTGAGGTGGCTGCTTGGCCACACTCTGGTTTGTCAGCAGTGTACACATGGGCAGAATGATTTTTGCAGCCAGCACTTACCTGAGCTCACCAAGGGGGACCTGCCTGCAGATCTCTGCTCTCTACCTGCTGCAGTGTCCCCTGTAGATGGAATGGGCCTTGGTGGTATCACCCTGGCTCACCAGATGCTTTTCTATGTTTAAGCCTTTCTTGTATTCACAAAGAGCCCTTGGTTTATCAGGTCTGTGTTTCTTCTGTGCTTCTTTCAGATAGCTGTGCTACTTACTTAGCATTGCCTAATTCCTTACCAGTGGCTTTTTCTTGCAAGGTGCCTTTGCTATTCTCTTCTTTAAATAAGAAAAGATGGCAATTGCTTTCATAAAGCATTGGATGGACCCCTCATATTTTCTTTTTCATTATTCTTCCAGAAACTGGTGGCATCTGCATTGCTCCACGGCCTTCAGAAGACAAAGCTGAGATCATTCCAGCTATGGCTATGAGACCTTTCTTTGGGATTGTGCCTGTGCTGATGGATGAGAATGTGAGTTGAGGCTGTGGTGGGTGCCCAAAAAACCAAACTCCTGTGTGTTTCTGCCTTAATCACCTTTCTGATGGCAGAGGAAAAAGATACAGAAAGCTGTTTGTTTCTCCATTAAAATGGTAGATGAGCAATTTATATATTCAGCAGATGTCAAATGTCCATACAGATAGCCAGCTGGCCACTGGAAGTTGTCTGCAAATCTCTAGAGGAATGTTTGTGTTTTTAGCACCACTTTTATAGTCTTACACTGCTGCTGATTAAGAGCTGCTGCCTCGATTTATGAGAAAAGTCAGAATCACACAGCTCCTGGGAACCTCAGATCTGAACAGTTGCTATGCATGCAACATCCAGTGATGTGGCAAGACTGGAGCAGCCAACAGTACTGGGGGAGTTTTCCAAGGGAAATGCAAGGCATGAGGCCCTGCAACTGTGCCTGTCTGTGAGAAAACTGGTGCTGGTCTGTGAAGCTGTGCAAAGCAATCCCGATCTGTGCTCCAGTGCTCTGTTAAAGAATAAAGCTTGACATTGTCTCCATATACAGTTTGGTAAGGGAATGTGACAGTTATCCAGAGTGAAAGTGGAAAGCAGGGGTTCAGGCATTCATTTCTCTGCTAGCCTTGTCCTAGGCATTCTCTGTCTGCTTAGCACACCTTTGCTGTCATCTTTGCTGGCATTGCCTTTTGGAGAATCACAGGACTCACTTTTCTTCTAATCTTACCTGCTGTGATGCTCAATCAAGGGGTGAGGAAGGCAATGATACGGTGTGTAGTAGCTCCAGGAGTGGATTCATATTCTCTGCCTGTGGTCCTCCACTGGCTGTCTGCAGTGAGCAACTCTTGTCAGATTGATGACACAGAAGCTCTTGCTATTCCTATTCTGTTCACCTGATTATTCTTCCTGTGCTTGAACCTACAGGGAAAGGTTATAGAAGGCAATGATGTGTCTGGTGCACTCTGCATTGCTCAGCCATGGCCTGGCATGGCAAGAACAATCTATGGGGATCATCAGCGATTTGTTGATGCCTATTTCAAAACCTACCCAGGTAAGGAAAGAGCCAAGGGAAGTATAAGCACCTTGAATTTTTCAGCAGCACTTTGTGATATTTCTGTATTAGCCAGATCTTGGTTGCTTGGGGTTGTGTGTCATGTATTGCAAGCATCCACTATTGGTCTTAGTGTTTACCTTTCTAGGTGTCAAAGGGGAATTAAAAAAAAAAAAAAATTAAAGACCAAATTTTAAAGTCCTAATACCTTTTCTTTGGGGCCATTTGTGTCTCACTTGGAGATAGGCATACTGAATGGGAAAGTAGCTACAGCATTACTGAATCTTATCCCTCCTGTCCCAAGCTGTACTGCATCCTTCCTTTTTAAAACATGGTCAAGTTATGTCTGGCAAGTAATTAGAATTGGCAGGGAAACATTTTTTGTAGGAGATTGGACAAGAACACTGTCTTCATTCAAGGGAGCAACCGAAAGGGATTTGAAAGCTATAAGGTAGGTAAGAATTAGAGAGAGAATCCTACAAATTGTACAAAATGGGTTGGAAAGTTAGAATGGGAAACTGGTAGAAGAAATGGAATAAACGCATAGTTCCTCATTATTCACTACATGTTCATGTCTGAAATCTTGATACTTGGTTGTTTAATTGATTTGGAAGGGCAAGAGGCATGACTCAAAGTTGATAAATTGGTCAATAATGGGTCCTGGCAAAAACCAGCTTGATTTCACAGCACTAGCTGCCTGCTTTTGCACAGTAGTGCCACAGGAACCATTTGGATGTGGACATGGCTTTGATGAAGAGCCAACACAGTCTGTGTCACCAGATGTTACACTGAGTTACGCTGGAGTTTCCCGGAACCACTGGGTCTTTTTCACTTTCTAACAAATGTTTTAGACCCTCCAAGCACCATGCTTATTATTGGAGTGAGGGTGTTCAGTTAATCTGATAGTAGTGTTTCTGTCATGCTCATATGCTGGAGAGGGACTGTTACCTGGGATCTGAATCTTTGTTATCCAGGAGGGAAAATGGCTTTTCATCTGTCCAAGTATAAGTGATTTAAAAAAATGGCGGTGTTCTCATGTACAAAATGTAATAGAACTGCTCCCTTTCAGCTTAACAGTTGTAGTTCTCCATGAGTGCTGAGGTGTAGCTAGCAGCAGACCTGAGTCTGACCAGTAGCTTACAACATGATGGCAAATGGCATTGGAAGTGGTTTTATCTTAGTGCTGTATGCACCAGGCCTGAGCATGCAGTTGCTGTGCAGCTGTAGGTGTGTGAAGCCCAGGGAGATGACTCCAGGAGCACCCCCCTTGGGTTTTGTAAATCCAACAAAGTATCACCGTACTGTGTTGCTGGACTTGGTTTTACTACAGGGACATCAGCCACTGGTGGCTGCTTTGATTTTGCCCATCTTGGCCGAGAGCTGACCTCCACTGTCTTGATGCTGCTCAGGTGCTTACTAGGAGTCAACACAGCAAAGGCAGAGCAGATGAAGGTTGGGAATGGCAGAGGGAAGTGGGAAATACTGTGTGGCAGGTCACACAGCTGTACACTCAGAGGGCCCTGTGGGTTGCCTGATCCACCCCACCCTACTCACCATCCTAGAGCATAGTCTGTTCTACATCAAAGTGCAGAGCAATAGGCTGGCACACTTCCCACTGCTGACCATCCATGTGTCTTTGCTATAGGTTACTATTTCACAGGGGATGGTGCTTACAGGACCAAGAAAGGCTATTACCAGATAACGGGGCGCATGGATGATGTCATTAACATCAGTGGACACAGACTCGGAACGGCAGAGATAGAAGATGCAATGGTAAGTTCTAAGCAGGTAGCAGTCCTTTGACAGGTCATAGCTCTGACCCTTTCAAAGGAACTTAATAAATTTGAACAAGGGCAGGGTCTCTTGCCTTCAAACCCCTGCCTCTGCATACACACAGCATGATGCATAACAAATAGCAAATTTGCTAAAGGAAACCGCTCCCTTATTAAGGAGACAACAAATAGGCAACTGACTGAAGATTCACACCGCCGACAGTCTCTGCAGTCGAACTGTCAGAGCTGCCTTTCCTCTCAGCGAGGTTACACTGTTGCAGTTGTAATTTAGGATGCTGGTGGAGTCTCCATAAAAGATTGTCTCTCCTGTTTATTCCTTCTCATCTGCTAACACCTAACCTCTTCTTCCCTAATCTGTGCTTCTTGCTCATCCAAACTAGCTGGGTATGTCTGACAATTCAGCAGCGTTAAATATGAAGCAACCTTGATTCATGTCAGCTACAAAGCTAGCCTGTAATTTTGAGAGAAAATGGGATTTCAGAGGTTTGAAAACAAAAAGTCCTCAAAACATTTATTTTCAAAGCTTGACCTCAGTATTTATTTCTATACCATGTACCTTGCCTGCAAATGACACTTAAACATTTGATAAACCTGAGCTGTGTTCGCATGACACACAGGATCCCACTTTCTCCTCTGTAATTGTTTTTTGTCTGTGTGGGTTTCTGATCATACATATAGGACCCAGCTCCTCTCCTGCTCTGTGTATATGTATACATGTGTATATGCAAATGTATTTATATGCTTAGGTTGCTCTGTGATGTTTTCTTTCATATTTTAATGTAAAATAGCATGATCTGGTCTTTGGTGTGGAATTCACATAGGTGATTTATCCAGTCTATACATCAAATTGTTTTCTTACTGCAGAAGAATGTTAAATTAAATTCTGAATTGTGACAGAATAAATCACTGTTGTGTAGCATAATAATAAAGATATGCTTTAGGCAAAACAATCCTTCCCTTCTTCTGAGAAGACAAAGAAGTCTGATTCTTACTGCCTTCTGGTGTGCTTTGGGCACTTACAAACCCTAGTCAAATGTGGACTGTGATGTTGGCAGCTTCACTTTTACTCTGCTGGCAACAGTTCCTTGTGGCACAGAGCAATGCAGGACTGCTTTTGCTTGTGATTTGGCCGTGGCCAATCACCATTCAAGACCATGGCCATGCACACACCAGAGCACAGACAAAGAAAGAGAGTTTCCAGCTGGTTCAAATTCAGCTTGGTGTGCAGTGGGCTTTTCAGTGTATGTAAGGGTACTTATTTGTATGTTTAAAAGCAGGGCTAATTCAGTGAGTAAATGCTACTCCCAAGAAACATGGCCATGGCCATGGCCACCAGCTGACCATGCAGTAGGAGGGCAGCATCCAGCTCTCCTGTTGTGCTTACAAAGGGATCTGCCAAAAGGAGGGTGAGATACGGCAAGGAGTTTTTTTCCTGGAGCATCTGGTGCAAACTCTGCAGGGCTTGAAGTGATTGTTATGCTCTGTGTATTTTTGTTTTACTTTCTGTGAAGGCTGATCACCCTGAGGTCCCTGAGACAGCTGTGATTGGTTATCCACACAAGATCAAAGGAGAAGGTATGTGAAAAGCATTCTCCTGCCATGATGCCTATGTACACTTGCCTTAATTTCTAACCTAGATAGTGTGTTAGGGGGTGTCTAGGAAACAGGAGGGAAGTTATCCTTAGGTTGACTGGTGTGCAGCCCCGAGAGACAGACAGCCACAAAAATAACTGCTTGTTCCTAAGCTGGGTGCAGGTATCACTCCCTGAACTTTTCTCACATACTGTTCATGTATGTGGCAAGGCTTCTTTTAAAAGGATTGAGCTCAGAAATGTCATTTGAACTGAATGGGAATAGCTGATTTGCATTGGACAGCTTTTGATCCCAATGATACTTGGGTAATTTATGTTGAGTTGTCATTGTCACTGAGATCAGTCTGGTTCATAGGTGCCAAGCCAAGGCTAGGCTATCATTTGAGGGCTGGAGTCTGACTCTCTTTGTTAAACAGGATCTATGGTTTTGTTGACAGTCCCTAGATGGCACAAAGGAATGATTTGAAACCAGCCTTGTCATTAGAATGCGTATCCCTGGTCTTACCAGCCAGGATGTAATATGAGGTGTGTGGCTTCTGCTCATCTGTCTTCCAGGTGCCTTTGCTTTCATAGTACTAAAGGAGCAGACAGATCATATAGACCGTGTCAAAGAAGAGCTCAAAACCATAGTGGCTTCCAAGATAGCAAAATACGCTGTGCCTGACCACATTCTGGTAAGTGGGAGACTGTAACTGGTACCAGGAGCAGGAATGGTCACACTGAGCAAGCCTCACTTTACTGCCTGTAGTGCTGCTGTTGTCCCTCTCTGGCAGGATGAAGAAGCAGGAGAATAGAGCTAGCTGGAGGGATCCCTAGGTAGGGGAGAGCAGGTGCAGTGGTCCACATGGGCTTCTTCTCTTTGCCTGAGGATCAGCAGTGACCCAAAGGGTGGCCTTCAGAGCAGCTTCTCAGTGGGGCTGTTACAGAGCATGTTTTAGAGCTACCCTGAAGCTGCTCCATTTGGGCCAGGTGCTGAACAACCTTTTAAATGGGGTGTACAGAGAGCATTGAGAGCACTGTGCTTGGCAAGAGCTCTGGTAGAGGGGAACCCCAGGCCCACCCTGTGCCTTAAGATGTGCTTATGTCTCTGTTCACCTAGCAGCAGCATGACTGCTCTCTTCAGCTCTTGTCCTCAGCTAATCCCTTGGTGATACTGTTAAGCACTGCTCTGTGTGGCTCTGTGCAAGTGATCAGATAAAACCCTACCAAACTGTAGAGAAATGCCACAACCTTTAGTGTCACTGAGAGGAATAGACACTTTCCACTGCCCAGATATTTTTCATTGACAATAAGCATCAACCCCAGATCTCAAAGCACTGGTGGTTTCTACTGTATTACTGACAGCTGTTCAACCTGACCCTGGGAGCACTGATGAACTCCAGGTTCTGTCTTAAGCCTCCCCACCTTTCAGTAGCTCCTTTTGTGGGAGTGCACAAAGCTGCCCCTTAGCTTCTCCCCAAGGCCTGCCTGCAGCCACTCCACTCTCTGCTTGGAGGCAGTGAGCAGACCACTTCTTCGAGGGGCTCTGCTTTAGCCACATGTTTGGAAGGTGGACAGCAAGACACAGGTTACAGAATACAGCAGGAGCAGGCAAGGGTGGCTCATTCAACTTGGAACAGCCCAGGACATCCTCAGTGGATTGGAACAGCTTCCAGAACCTGCATGTTTGCAAGGAAACACCTCTGTTTCCCTGTGTTTGGGGGCAGTCCTGTGCAGAAGTCCTTTAACTCTTTCCTCTCATGTTAGTAAATGCTTTGGGGTTTTGTAGCCTACTGGCCTGATCATGTAGCAAAATGCTACATAACCTGCTGGCATCTCTGTTAAGTGCCTAAGAACTCTTTACCAGGCTCAACTTTATGCTACAGACTTTGAATCTGCTGCTAAGTTCTTTGCAGGAAGTGTATCCAAGACATTTGACATTCTTCTGGTTATGAAGGACAGTGTGTAGACTGGCAGATGTAATCAGGCAGAGAGAAACATCGACAGGACTTATCCTGTGACTAGGAGACCCTGTGGTAGCTGGAGTGTAGTATTGTGTACTTTATCTTCTTGCCCTGTGAAGGGGAATATGTCTGTCTGTTCTGGTAATGCATTGAGATCTATGTCATCATCAGTGCCTGAGTTTTCAAGTGTAACTAGCTTTCTAGTTCAGTAGCTTTTTCAGGACCTAATTCTTCAGAGCTCTGCAACCTTCAGCACCCAGCCTGGAGATGCACAGCAATGAGTAAATGGGGAACAAAGTTCAGTTAAATAAGAATAAAATTTATAGCACAAGGAATTGATGCTAGTGACACTTCTTTCCTTGGACATAAACTACTTTTCTCAATGGCCTAGTATTATCCAGGAACCTTAAAGAAGCTATGGCTATGAGATAGTGTGCCAGGCGTAGGACAGCTCAGCCAGATTTCCTTGTGGTTTCCAGGAGGACCAGGGTTTTATATAAGTGTGTCTTTCCCTTCTCTGCAGGTAGTGAAACGTCTTCCTAAAACCCGATCGGGAAAGATCATGAGAAGGCTGCTGAGGAAAGTAGTCACTGAACAATCAAGCAACATGGGAGATGTCACCACACTTGATGATCCAAGTGTTGTCAAAGAAATATTGGATGCTTACCAGAAATACAAGGAGAAGAGTTCCTCATAACAGGCAGCTCTGGGATCTCTCTCCTTTAGAAATATGGAAGGTCTCAAATGACCAGGAAAACAACAACTCTTGATATTTTTTTTAAAAAACCCCCTCCGTTTCCTTCTAGGGGAAAAAAAATTTCCACTCCACAGTGTCTTTTGAGATGCACAGAGCTAGTTTTGCAGTTTTGCACAGTCACTGAGCTCCCTTTTATTGCTTTTAGGGCTGTTGTAGAGCAGCCATTGGTAGTTTCCATTAGCTATGATGAAATGAATACTAGCTGAAGCAAGATGCAGATGTTAATGTTTCTCATATTAATTTTACTGTACAGGGAACTGTTTTTATACAATACTTTTGCTGTTTTAAAAGAAGCTCTGGAATACACTTACTCAATTTTTACTTCAGCTTGGATATCTGAGTCCAAGTAGCTGCATTTCACTTGCAACTTTGGTGCCTTTTCAGCAATGCTGGGTATTCTAGTTGATGTTTCACATGTGTCATTAGGGAAATGAGAAGGACATGGCTAGTCAGAGAATTCTTTCTTGTGTTTACCCAATTGTTCTAATACCTCCTTTTGCTTTCCTCGTAAGGATTTGTTCTTACCACTGAATGTCCTGGGACTTGCCAGGGATCATGAGCCTGTGTCCCTTGGTGGCCCACCTAGGCAACCCAGCACTAGCACTTCCAGCTGCAAAACTGAGCCACAGAACCTACTACCAGACTTCATACAAGTCCTCAGTGAATTGCCAGTTGTGTAGGAGGTGCCTGGATCCACAAGTTCTTATTCTGCCTTGAGAAACTGAGATCGCTGACTGGGCTTTTAGAGTAACTGTCCTCCTCTTCTTTGGTGATGACAACTGGATCAGAGTTGTCCATCATGGGTCACTTCTGCATGTTAGGAGTGGTCTACAATTTGTAGACAATTTGTTGCCAGTTGGCAATTTGTGTAGGTGCCTTTTTTTCTTGAAGACACCATGAGAAGGGATGGTGGTTGGTTGCTTGTCTATCAAAGAAGCATTGGGAAACAAAATCCTGGAGTGCTCAAGGCCACTCCCAAATGGCCTGTAATTTTGTTTTCTCCAACAAAGACAGGCACCCACTTTGGAGGTAAGTTGATTCTTCTGTCAGAAATGATGACTTAATGCTTATTGTTTCAAGTTGGGCCCTACCATGTCTGCCCCTTCTGCGTTCTGCTCTGCTGATCTTCGAAAGATATTTGTGCCAGGTGGGTACCTGCAAACTGCACAACCCACAAAGAAGAAGGAATTGCCTCTTAGATGCCTTGTGGAAAGGGATGGTAGCATTCCAGACTAGCAACCTCAGAGTAGCAGGGAATGATAGCCTTAATCTTTCATATGCTTTCAAAATTGCAACTAATAGATTCACTGTTTTATTTGTGGACTCACTTTATCATGGTCATGTTTTGATTGAAGTACTCCTTATATTTGGGCTGGGCAGAAAAATTTGCTAATAGGTCTCCTGTCCTCTCCTCTACTGTACCACTGAAAGTCGTGGAAAAGCCTGTAGGTGTTGAATGCCTTTAAGACCTCTGCCACAGATAAATTTGGTTTAAGCTGGCTAAGGGGTTCAGAGTGGCTGGAGGGGCCACAGAGCATGCCAGGAAGGAATGGTGGAGGACTCCTACCCTCTCCCTGGGTTCTCCCTGGCTCAAGGAATATGCCAGCATAGTGTGCACAGTGTGTGCCACAAGGGCTCAGGCAGAGCTTCTCCATCTTAACCTGCCTAACCCAAGTGACTGCTAACCAGCATTCCATTACTGTGGCTGGGATCACTCCATCAAACTTTGCAGTCCTGCCTCTGTCTTTCTCAGGTGACCATCTGCTTAGTTTTACAGAGCTGTGTGTTTTGGCTTGCCAAACCCTTGAGTAATTGGCAAAACCACCAATTTTTGCCCTGCTTTTACAGGGGTGACTTACTGCTGACTTTAACTAGAGCACTACTGCCTTTTCCAGTGAGACTGTGTACAGGAAAGACAATCTGTGCACCTAACTGGAGGCAGGAAAAGCAGGAAGGAAAAGGCTAGGTGATCCTGTAGGACTGGGAGAAGAGTAGTGAGTTTTTTGGCCAGCAGAGATTCTAGTACCAAATGGGGAAGCAGGCCATTTGCAGTGTGATGTGTTCTCAAAGACAGGTATGTTGTCTTAGATCTGAGAGTTCCTCTAAATATACTACCTGCATTTGGTTTGGGTTTGTTTGTTTGTTTGTTTAACATATTGTAAATGTCTCTAGGGACTGGGTAGCATAGTAGGGAATATCATGCTTCATTAAAATCCCCATTCTTCTGACTGCAATCCATTTTTTTACTTAAGCTAAGTAGACACTCTGTGGACTTTGTGAGAAGTTGAAGATCAGAAGGTTTGATAGAGTTGACAGGATGGTAATATTTTAGGAGAGAGCCACTACATATATCTTCTATTGCCATTGCTAAAAGAAAAAAAACCCCACACTTCTTTAGGGGATTTTCAAGTGGGAAGCAGCTGGGAATTAATGCTTTTGACAGAAAAAGTACGTTCCACTGTTGAAACAAGTTGTGTCCATGCAGTCTGAAATACAGTGTGGATGAAGAAAAATGACTTTTGAACTAGATGACACACTTCCCTTTTAGTCAAGAAAGCATTTCCTATATTTTAGATATAGAATTTCCTTGTCCTGTTGACCTGAAATTTCCATGCGAAGGTGTGACAGTGGTCACAGAGGCATGGTCTAATTCATCTGAACTGCCTCATGAAGACTAGCTATGTGAGGAGCAATACACTTTGGTGCATTGAGACGTTGGTCATGCAATTGCTCTGCTCAGGGAAAATGGGAGGTAGATGCACTCCCTCAGCTGCATCTCTGTTGTCTCAAATTGTATGGGCTTAGGGACCATGGCAGCCAGGGAGATTACAGACTGACCAGGTAGCTGCAGCACCCTGGTAAATTTACTGCCCTGCCAGACAAGAGACTGTAGTTACAAATAAGCCTCATGTTGTGAGTTTCTGAAGCTTTACAAGCACCTATACTAAAAGCATGTCACCAGCATGTGCAAGACTAGAGTGCTACATGCATGATATCCAGTACCATGATGGCCACTCTCTTTCTTTCCTTTCTTCCTTCCACAGCTGAGCTGTGGTCCTTGGGATGTCCATCTGCTCAGAGGCCCCTTTGGAGTATGCAGAGAAACCATGTGGTACTGTTGTGTTGAACACATGGTGTTCTGCAGTAGACACAGCTCCTACTGGGCAGCTTCAATCCCCACGTCTCCTGGTAAAACTCCATTTCTGCAAGTGTATACCAGCATCGGCTCTTGGAGCTAACACCCCATGCTCAGTTAATCTAATAGCACCTGAGGTTGAGAACCCTTGGGGTTCTACCTGAGGCTGGTAGAAACAGAGCTAGGCAGGGCTTGGAACTGGTACTTCATACAAAAAGAATACTGGGCTTCACTGAGTAGGATACTCATAGAAAGTTTTGCCAAACAGATGAAATTTTCCAGCCAGGCTTGTGGTTCATGAAGGGGTTCAGGCTGCAGAACTGGCACTGAAGACAATTCTTGAAATGTTATGAAGGAAGTAGCTTGAGAAAGACTTTGAAGTAGGTGATTCTCCCCCTCTACTTGCTCTTGTGAGACCCCAACACAGGAAGAACAGGGATCTGTTGGAGTGAGTCCAGAGCAGGGCCACAAAGATGATCAGCGGTCTAGAAGACCTCTCCTATGAGAACATGGAGAAGGTTCTGGGGAGACCTACAAGAAAGCTGGAGAGAGACTTTTTACAAGGACATGTATTAATGAGACAAAGGGCAATGGCTTGAAACTGAAAGGGTAAGTTTAGTTTAGATATAAGGAAGTATTTCTTCGCTGTGAGGGTGGCAAGACACTGGAACAGGTTGCCCAGGGAAGTTGTGGATGCCCCCTCCCTGGAAGTGTTCAAGGTCAGCTTGGATGGGGCTTTGAGCAACCTGGTCTAGTGGAAGGTGTCCCTGCTCATGGCAGGAGGGTTGGAACTAGATAGATGATCTTTAAGGTCCATTCCCACCTAAACCATTCTATGATTCCATGATTCTAAGACCTCTGGTCTGCAGTCTTAAGACTAATCACTAATCAGTGAAAAAGGTAATGATATATTAACTACTTTACACTAGGACTGTGGGAGAAGCTTGTGGGCAATTGCTTCTTTTAGAAAAACAGAACTGTTGAATTCCTCTGAACCTTTGCGTGTCCATGAGTAACATGGGTTATTTGATGGATTACCTTTGTAGCTTCATTAAAAAAAGATCCAGGGTGAATTTTCTCTGTTGCAGTTTGTTGTAAAGGGCAGATGGGCTTGCTTTTTTTCCTTGCTCTGTTCTGCCAGTGATACCCAGTTGTGGTCCCTTTTTCCCTGATGGAAACACCAACCATGATTTTCTTAGCTTTAGAAAGGGAAAGTTCATCTCTCTAGAGATGAGGTGTGTGTTGTACAGTCTAATGCTAAGCCTTTTGTTTCATTTTCTTATAATTGTATTTTAAACACATTTATTGTCTTTGACCAAACCCACTTTTCTTCAATGATCTCTGTATTCATATTTTCATTAAAGGAAATATCTTCTTCTGTGTGATGGGTTGGCTTTGCATCATAGGTGTCCAGTTCTCCATTTCTTATAGGGTCTTTCAGTTCTTTAGACTTGCTTATGCCTGGCCTGATTATTTTGGTCTGTGAGTTCAAGACCAGGATGAATTAGGTCCAAATTGCTTGTTTGCTTTGTTGCTTTTCTCTAAACAGTAGCTCACAGGAAAAGAGCTACTGCCACAAAACTGCCACTGCAAAACAACTCGGAAAGTTGAGGAACTAGCATTTTGTCACGGTTTAGGGTCAGGGCAGCCCCTTAGACCTAACAGACACTCTCTGTTAACCCCCCTCCCTCCCCAAAGG
>JANHGN010002105.1:0-20293 GCA_024605025.1 Megaceryle maxima
CAGTACTGATCCCTGGGGGACACCACTGGTCACTGGACACCAACTGGATGCGGCACCATTCACAACCACTCTCTGTGCCCGGTCGTCCACACAGTTTTTAACCCCCTGAAGGGTGCACCTGTCCAAGCCATGGGCTGCCAGCTTTTCTAGGAGGATGCTGTGGGAGACTGCATCAAAGGTTTTGATGAAGTTGAGGTAGACCACATCCACAACCTTCCCCTTGTCTACCAAATAGGTCACCCAGTCACAGAATGAAATCAGATTGGTTAGGCAGGATCTTCCTTTCCCAAACCCATGTTGGCTGGGCCTTGACTCCTTGGTTGTCTTGTACATGCTAATTGATGGCACTCAGGATGATCTGCTCCGTAACCTTGCCAGCCACTGAGGTCAGGCTGAGAGGCCTATAGATTTCCAGATCCTTCTTCCAGCCCTTCTTGTGGATGTGTGTCACATTGGCCAACCTCCAGTCATCAGGGACCTCCCTGGTTAGCCAGGACTGGTGATAAATGATGAAGAGTGGCTTAGCCAACTCTTGTGCCAGCTCCCTAAGCACCCTAGGATGAATCCCATCCAGACCTGTAGACTTGTTAGGGTCTAAGTGGCACAGCAGGTCACTAACTACTTCCTCCTGGATTGTGGGAGGGATATTCTGCTCCCCATCCCCTCCTACCAACTCAGGAGCCCAGTTGCCCTGAGGATAGTCAGTCTTTTTGTTAAAGACTGAGGCAAAGAGGGTGTTAAGTAGCTTGGCCTTTTCCTTGTCTTTGGTTACTATGTTCCCCCCTTCAACCAGTAAGGAATGGAGACTTTCCCTGGCCCTCCTTTTGTTATTAATGTATTTATAAAAACACTTTTTATTATCCTTGTCAGAATTGGCCAGATTAAGTTCTAACTGAGCTTTTACATCTCTAGTTCTCTTTCTACATGACCTTGCAATATCCTTAAACGCTTCCTGGTTCACCTGCCCCTTTTTCCAAAGTTGATACACTCTTTTTTTTTTTTTTTCCTGAGTTCTTGCAAAACCTCCTTGTTCAACCAGGCCAGTCTCCTACCTCACCAGCTCATTTTTTCAGCACGTAGGGACAACCTGCTCCTGCTCCTTCATAATTTCATCCTTAAAGTAAGTCCAGCCTTCTCAGGCCCCTTTGCTTTTAAGGGCTGCATCCCAAGGGACTCTCCAAACCAGCATCCTGAGGAGACCAAAGTCAGCCCTCCAGAAGTGAAAGGTAAAGGTTTTGCTGACAACCCTCCTGACTTCACCACATATTGAGAATTCTATCATATCGTGGTCACTGTGCCCAAGACGACCTCTGACCACCACATCTTCCACCAGCCCTTCCCTGTTCATAAGAGTAGGTCTAGCGGGACACTACCCCTTGTAGGCTCGCTTATCAGCTGCAACAGGCAGTTGTCATCCACACATTCCAGAAACCTCCTGGACTGCCCCCTTTCTGATGTGTTATATTTCCAGCAGACATCTGGTAAGTTGAAGTCTCCCACGAGAACAAGGGCTAGTGAATGAGACATCTCCAAGCTGTTGAAAGAATATCTCATCAGTGTCTTTGTCCTGGTCGGGTGGTCTGTAGCAGACTCCCACCAGGATATCAGACTCATTGGCCTCCCTCATCCTTATCCATAGGCTTTCCACCTTGGTGTGTCTAACATTGAATTCAAGACAGTCAAAACACTCCTCAACATATAACGCTACCTCTCAACCTCTCTTTCCTTGTCTATTCCTTCTAAAGAGCCTGTAGCCATCCATTGTGGCACTCCAACCACACGAATCATCCCACCATGTTTCTGTGATGGTAATTATATCATGGTTTCCCTGGTGCACAATAGCTTCTAACTCCTCCTGTTTATTGCCCATGCTACAGGCATTGGCATACATGCACTTGATCCGACACATGGGTATTGCCTCCAACACTGGTATGTCCCCCCAAGGCTTATCTTTAGCAGTCCCGGGTTTGTCCCCCTTCCCCTTCAATTCTAGTTTAAAGCCCCCTCAATGAGGGCTGCTAACTCCTGTGAGAAGATCTTTTCCCCACGCTTAGATAGGTGTACCCCATCTCCTGCCAGCAAGCTTGGTGGTGTGTATACTGAACCATGCTCAAAGAACCCAAAGTTCTGTTGGTGGCACCAACCCTGGAGCCAGGTATTACTCTCTGAGATTCTCCAGTTTCTTCTCTCATCATTTTGTGTGCCTGGCAGGATGCAAGAGAAGATTACTTGGGCTCCCAAGTCCTAGATTAGTCTCCCCAATGCCCTAAAATTATTCTTGATTCCCCTCAGACTTTTTGTGTTGATTTCCTTACTACCCAACTGAAAGATGTATAGTAATCAGAGGGGCCTACCAAGTTAGAGATCTTTTTTGTAAAGTCTCTTACCCGGGCCCCAGGGAGACAGCATACTTCCCTACGGGTTGGGTCTGGTCGGCAGATATGGCCCTCCATTCCTCTGAGGAGGGAGTCACTGATGACAACTACTCTTCTCGTTTTCTTAATAGAAGAGGTTGTCATACGACTAGGCCATCTTGCCTTGGGCGGCTCCTCCAACCCAGACAGATTGTCATCTGTGTCGTCATTAGCTTGCCCCTCTACCTCCAGAGCCTCATACCTACTCTGTAATTGTATCTGAGGGGGAGTTGTAGGAAGGGAAGGGGGATGCCTGTGACCCCAAGCAGGGACCTGCTTCCACCTTCCCTCATCTTGCTTGTTATTGATATCCTGGTGGCAGCTGGGCAGAGGGCTCATTTTTTCTTCTGTCTCGTGTTGTACCTGCCTCTCAGATGATAGAGTATGACTCCACCAATCTATCTCCTCCTCAGATTCTCTGATGCTTCTTAACCTCTCAATGTTGTCCCGTAGCTTAGCCACATGCAAAGCAGGTCATCTACTTGGTCACACCTTGCACACCTGCTGTTAATGCTGTCATCCAGTACTGGAGGTAGGCGGTGGCATTCCCTGCAGCCAAGGACCTGGACAGCCGCATGACTTCATGGCAGCGTTGTCTGGGTTGCTGCATCCTTTTTAGAAAAAGTGACCACTTTTGCCCGAGTGGACACCAGCTCCAACCCGCTTGCGCGCGGCTGCCGCCCTCCGCGCAGTCTCCTCGTGCGCCCCCCACGCGCCCTGCTGGCCGTGCGCCAACAAGCGCGAATGCAGCTGTCTCGCTGTTGGCGGGCTGAGCGCCGCTTCCGATTTGGCCGCGTTTCTTGCAGTTTCTCCAGGAACGCCCCCAGTCACGTCACCCTCCTGGCCGCTCCCACGAGAGATGCCGAGTGCTGCCGGCTCTCTCCTTCCTTCCTCCGGCTTCCCTGGGTCAGGGACCTCCCCTCCCCATCCACCTGAAAAGCCTCCAAAAAGGAAGAAAAACCGTAGCGCTTCAGCACGGGGTTTACCGGTGCCAGCGCCGCTGTCTCGCTTTTCCCAGTCTGGTGCCTCACAATGCCAGGTGGTGTTACTCATGTTAGCATTAACAAAATATTAAAAAGAATGTCCAATTCAGTAGCCATGAGGTGAATTTGTGCCACAATTCTTCAAAGCCCCAGGTTGTATCATCCTTGGTAACCCAATGGAGGGTCTTAGTTTGCTCCCAAATTTCTGCCAAATCTGTGGAAATTCTACCACTTTGATCTATATATACACAATGGTATAGACATCCCCTTTGAAGTCAAGGACCATTTGATTTTGTAATATGACTTGAGACAAAATGGACACTTCAATTTGTAATGCTTGTATGGCATCCTTAGTTTTGGGTTTTTTTTTCTATTCTCAGTTACAGCAGATATATTTACAATTCTTTTTGCCTTTCACTTACCCCAAGCCAAGGGAGAAACCATCTAGCAAGACGAAGAAATGCAGTGGGGCAGTCAGCTATAGCATTGTGAGTTCTTTTAGACTGACTGCTTAAGGAAAGTTCTCACCCATCTACTCTGTTTATCCAGTTTATTAATTATTGTTATATTAGGGACCAGGGCTCCCAATGTACATGACCCTGACCAACCTGGAGGTAAGGGCTTTTGTGCTGAACTTCCACATAACCAGTACCATCCTCCACCTTTCAGAACATTCCAATACCCATCCTAACTTTTCTTAGTTTGCAGTTGCATTGCCCAATCACAATTTGGTTAGTGTCCTACTGAAATATTACCAGGGCTGGTAGTTTTATTAGTAGTTATACATTTAACATCTGAAATGTTTGGATTTATTATTTCCTGGACCTGAAGGTTGGTATTGCTCAGACTTGTATATTTTGGATTTATCAGTAAATCATTCCAAATTGTTCCAAAAGGAATTGAGACACCTATTAAAAGCCACCCTTCTGGAAGGTAGGTGTAAATCACAGAATCACACAGAATCACAGAATGGTCATGGTTGGAAAAGACCTCTAATATCACCATGTCCAAACATCAACACCTTACCATCCCACTAGAACATGTCCTGATGTGCCTCATCTACACGATTTTTGAATACCTGCAGGGATGGTGACTACACCATGTCCCTGGGCAGACCATTCCAGCACCTTACTAGTCTTTCAGTAAATAAATTCTTCCTAATATCTAATCTAAACCTCTCCTGGTGCAACTTCAGGCCATTTCCTCTAGTCCTGTCATTTATTTACTTAAAAGAAGAGGCCAGACCCACCTCACTACAACCTCCTTTCAGGTAGTTGTAGAGAGCAATAAGGTCTCCCCTCAGCCTCCTCTTCTCCAAACTAAATAATTCCAATTCCCTCAGCCTCTCCTTATAGGCCTTGTTCTCCAGACCCCTCACCAGCTTGGTTGCCCTTTTCTGAACTTGCTCCAACAACTCAGATTCTATTACCTTTTCTGTCATACCCAGAGATTCACTTTCCATCTTGAACAAAGCTGCTTCTGTCAGCGTACAGTTCCCAATGCAAGTTTTCTAGTGAGGTGTCCTTGAGTTCTGGTCAACTGGAATAGACTTCTTCAATCATCTGCAAAAAGTCCTGTTCTGGCACTCCTTCTGTTTGATCAGTTGATAGAAACTCATCAGAGTTAACAGTTGAGGTGGCTTTAAGGTGAACATTGTCCTGTTCTAACAACACCACCTGGTATTTCAGCATGTGGCTGGGAGCCAGCCAATGCCCACCCTTTTTGTTCTAGTACAGTGACCACCATGTGTGGAACATAAACAATAATATTTGGCCCAGAGTAAACTTGCAAGCTTCCTGGATTAGCTGTATGGTTGCTGCTACTGCTTTAAGACAGACAGGCCATCCTTGGCTTACATTATCCAGTTGTTTGGAAAAGTAAGCAACAGCTCCCAGCTGTGTTCGTGAAACTGTTCCTAAACACCCAGGGCTACGCCTCTCCTTTCTTAAGTAAATAGTTGAAAGATCTTTGTGAGATCTGGTAACCTAAGGGTAGGTGCTTCCATCAATGCTCGTTTTAGTTGCTTAAATGCAGTTCTGCCGTTATCAGACCAGTCAAGACCTTAAGGTTTTGGACTCTAGGAGGCAGCAGATAGCTTCTTTTCTCTCAGATCCCAGTTGTGTCTTGCGTCTCAGAATTTCAAATCCTAGGTATGTAACCACTTACCGAGCGTTTCGAGCCTTTTCCTATGATACTCGAGATCCATTAATTCCCAGGAAATTCAAGAGGCTTATAGTCAGGGAGAGACATTGCTCTCTAGTCTCTGTGGCAATCAAAATATCATCCACATACTGCATCACAGTCCCTTGGTTATTTTCTTTCCTCCAAATTTCTAATTCTTTTGATAACCGATTCCCAGAAATTGTAAGGCTATTCTTAAAGCCTTGAGGCAAAACCATCCAGGTATATTGTGTCTTCCTCCCTGTGTCGAGATTTTCCCACTTGAAAGCAAAAAGCTCATGGCTTTCAGTATCTAGGGTAATGCAGAAAAAGGCATCTTTCAAGTCTATGTCTGTGAACCACCCTGGCTCTTCTTTAAGGGTCATTAACAACATATATCGATTTGACTGTACAGGATGAATGTCCTGGGTTATCTGATTTATTGCCCCCAGGTCCTGAACCAACTTGTAAACCTTAACATTAACCTTTTTGACTAGTAAGATGAGGGTGTTTTATTATGATTCATATTCTACTAATAACTTGTATGTTAAAAATTTCTCAGTTATGGGCACCAACCCATTCCTAGCCTTCAGGTTCAGGGGATATTGTTTAAATCTTACTGGGGGTGATCCTGGTTTAAGGTTGATTCTTACTTGTTCTTCTCTTTTGGACTTCCCTGGAACTTCTCCAGCCCACACAATAGGAATCACAGCATCTTCCACCTCTGGGGGTATCTTTTTCTTTTTAGGACTTATATCCTGAGGATATTGCCTCAATGTATCTATTTTCTGATATTAAATTTCCTCCTTTCCCATCCTTCAATTTAGTTTCTGCTTCTAATTTTTCAAGATCTCTCCCTAACAATGATTTCGGGAAATACGGTGTATATAAAAACTGGTTGGTGATCCCTTGTTTTCCCAGTTTCACTGTTGGAGGTTTGAAAAATGTGTTTCACAATCTTCCATTGCACCAACAATGCTTCTATTTTCAGTGCTCAGCTCTCCCTCCAAAGTATTTAATACAGAATAAGTAGCTTGAGTATCAACCAAAAATTAAAATTTCTCATTTCCCAACTTTGCTTTAACCAGAGGTTCTGCTGGGGGAGACTCTGCTGGTTTTCTTGTTCTTCCTTCAATTAGATGAAATCCTTTTGCCCTACTGGATGTCCCTTTGTGTTCATAACTACTTTCCCTTGGTATTCCCGCATCACCAACCTCATCTGCTTGCCTGTGACTGCCTTTTCTTGTCCTGGCCACATTACTAGCACCATCCAGGCACTCTCTCAGCCTCTGCTGGGGAGCAACAATTAATCTTTGCCCTATACTACTTTTTTATCATCTTTCTCCAAAGCCAGAACAAAAGGGTATATACCACATTCTTTTTGCCATTCTGGGTGCTTTTTCAAAGTAAAGACCATTTCAGCATATAATACTTCATCCCATTTTTCTTACCTCATCAGAAACAACATAAATTCTAACATGGTATTATAATTTAAAGTGCAATTTCTAGGCCATTTTTCCCCATCATCCAATTTTTACAATAGCCACCACTGATTACAATATTTAATTAGATTTTTTTTTTGTCACGTTCCCACCTGGGGATCTGCCTAATTGCCTCCAATGTCTTAAAATATATCCTAATAGAGACTTTTTCAGAATATAATTTTTAGCCTCTCACACCCATTTTAGTCAAGTACCAGTTAATAAAAAACCAAACAAAACACAACAAAAAACCCCACAACAATATACCAAGACAATAATCATAACGACTGTAATCCAGTAAACAGAGCATGAATTTCAAAAGAACCAAATTATTACAACTAATGGGGACTCTCACCCCAAATAAAAAACCCAGGCATCCTCCAAACTTCCATTCAGTAGAACTTAAGCAAAGGGGGACTCTAACCCTTCCAAACAGGGATTCAAACCCCTCAGGTACTCTTATAGCTCAATCTTGTGAGGCTTTTGCCATGTCTTACAAGCAGGCAACCAAACAAAAAAATCCCAAAATAATGCTTTTGATCTTACCAGGGGACTTGCTATGAGCTCTTCAGTCCGAAGATTGTGGGTTTTCCCTGAGAATCCCTTGGGGCTGACTGAAGATCCTTGCAATCCTGTGGATCCATCAAGGTTCAGGAGCAACTGGGTCACCAAAATGATACCAAAAATTACAGTCACAGAAAGAACCCTCTAAGACTTGACTAGAAGCTTCAGAAGGCAGGCATTCTTTATTTCAGTGTTGGATGCATGGGGGATAGTTCCCGCTAGCGTGTATACCATACAGGGTTCTCATGCTATATTTATACACAAAATTAGCAAAATTAGTAATTCATTGAATCCATCCTCTTTACAGTGATTGGTTAGTAATTGACATACAATTATAATACTGCTGACTCCATACTTCCACTACTCTGCATGCTTTATAGGCTCTATCTGACCTGGGCTAGGATATTTTTGACCTATAAGTGTGAATTTTAGTATTATAATGAAGGTAGTGCAGCTAACCTTAAGGTTATACACAAACCTTAAGTTCTCCTGCCAAGTTGTCAATATACAGCTGATTAGTCATCCTCAAGGCCTTGTTGCTCTGGGATGCTCCTGCTGTCATTAGGATGACCATGTAGAAACGTAGAAACATAGAAATATCTGGGTTGCAAGGGACCTCTAGAGGTCATCTAGTCCAACCCTCCTGCTGAGAGCAGGGACATCCTCAACTAGAGCAGGTTGCTCAGAGCTCTGTCATGTCCCACCTTGAATGTCTCCAGGGATGGGGCTTCAACCACCTCCCTGGGCAACCTGTTCCAGTGCTCCACCACTCTTGTGGAAAGAACTTCCTCCTTATTTCTAATCTAAATCCACTACTTTCTAATTTAAAAAACATTACCCCTCATCCTTTCACTACAGGCCTCTGTAAACAGGCCCTCTCCAGTCTTTTTATAAGCTCCGTTCGGGTACTGGAAGGTGACTTTTAGGTCTCCCTGGAGCCTTCTCTTCTCCAGGCTGAACAATCCCAGCTCCCTCAGCCTGTCCTCATAGGAGTGGGGCTCCAGCCCCCTGATCACCTTTGTGGCCCTCCTCTGGACCTGCTCCATCAGGTCCATGTCCTTCCTGTGCTGAGGGCTCCAGAGCTGGATGCAGTATTCCAGGTGAGGTCTCACCAGAGCAGAGCAGAGCAGTAGAATCACCTCTCTCGATCTGCTGGCCATGCTTCTTCTGATGCAGCCCAGGATGCAATTGGCCTTCTGGGCTGCAAGCACACACTGGCTGCTCATGTCCAGCTTCTTGTCTACCAGCACCCCCAATTCCTTTTCTGCAGGGCTGCTCTCTATTGCCTCTTCCTCAAGCTTGTATTGACAGTGGGGATAAAGGCACGTATGTATGTAAGGCATAATGGTTTTCTTATCACTGTTACAGGCCTTAGCTTACAAGCATCAGCTACTAGCTTACAGGTATCAGTACGTTTGCAAAACTTACAGGAACACTTGCAATAGAAGCTGTAACAAGTAAGTCTGCCAATTGCTTCACTGTTCTATAAAGAGTAAGTATTTTGCAATAAAATGTCACTTAGCAATAACTATAATTGGACAGCAGTTGTCACCTGGATTTGAATTCTCTCATGTTTGGGATATGATTCCCAATTCATAACTCTATAGGATAGGAAATCCATTTCACCTATGGAACCACAATTTCCAGTGCTCTCACTGAAGAATTTTATTTACTTATTTCATGTACCCAAGCTTAGACTGAGATTGCAAACTCTTCTCCAGAGTTAGACCTACACCTTGCAGGAAGGGAGAACTACTTCTCTCAGGAACAAATTTTCAGCCAGTTGGGTTTCTTAAATTCTCTCAGAGTAGTTATTTTAGTATACTATCATTCATGTTTCTATAGCCTTAGTGCCACAATGAAATGACAAAGGTGAACAGGCACCCCTAGAGCTGCTGCTTCGAGATGTTAATTCTCAGAAAGACAACATGCAGCTGTTCCTTTTCTCAAAGGCAAGTCTGTGGTTGGTCAAAGCTGTGGTGCACTGTTCATTTGCTGGCTTGCTGAAGTGTGCCCCCAGGCTTGGATATCAGAGCTACACACACAGCACTCGTAAAGATACAGAAAGGGAAGCACTTGACAAGTCAAGTATTCACTCGAGGGTGAAAAGCTGATATACCCTAATACCAAGCAGGGTCTGGAATCCAGGTTTCCCATTTCTAAACTCAGTTCTCTGTACGTTTGTGGGGTTTTTTTTGTTTGTTTTTGTTTGTTTGGTTGGTTTTTGTTTGGTTTTTATTTGTTTTGTTTTGTTTGTTTGTTTGTTTGTTTGTTTCAAGCACTGTGCAATTATTGATACTCAGAACAGCAATACAGACACGAACTCCAGGGGCTCCTTTACTCAATACTCATCTCAAAGCTGAAGCCCACATCTCAGCCCAGGCTCTGAAGCAGGCAGTGACACTTCTGAAAGTGGCTTTTCTTACATCCCCAAAGAACATCTTACTTCTAGATAAGAGCACTAAGTTAACATCACCATATTCCTCTTGTGAGGCTGCACAAACAGTTTCTAAATTCTCTTGTAAAATTGCACTGTCATTTCAAGTGTCTTGAACTCTTTCATATGGCTGAAGCAGCACTCTGTCTCAGATCCAGCAAAATGCTATAGACAACAACTGCCAACTGTGAATTGCAGTCACTCACAACTTCCTCACTACCAGAGGACAGTGCTGCGGAAGCTGGAAGTTTTCACAGCTTACAAAAGCACCTGGGTAACTTCACAAGAGAAGAATTCTCCAAAGGCTAAGCCACCCCTTCTAGTACCAAAGGTTCCTGAGCCACAGGCTGTTAAAGGCTGAGAAATTAAACCAAGACAATGAGACCAATGAAACGATATTTGAGTCAATTAAGCAAGATTCAGGTCAACAAAACCTGGTTCTTACGGGAGACTTTACACATACTTTTGCTGGAAGAACACAGCAGTTCACCCGTCATCCATCAAGAGCCCCATCCCTGGAAACACTCAAGGTCCGGTTGGGCGGGGCTCTGAGCAACCTGCTCTACTTGAAGATGTCATCCCCTGACGTGGCAGGAATTCTGAGGGCTCAGCTCTGTCCGGTGGCTCTCCGGGGCTGGGGCTTGCCTTGACGCCGGCAGCCGCGGAGCCGGCCGATGTACCAAAAGGAGGCGGAGATCCCGGAGGAGTTGAACCGGCTCAGCGGCGCCGGCCCCTCACCGCCAGCCGCTCCGGGTGCGGCGCGGGGATGGCGGTGCGGGGATGGCGGTGCTGGGCTCCGGCTCCCGCTTCCCGCCGCCGCCGCGCTCCAGGTGAGGAGCCGCCCCGCCCCCGCAGGCCCCGGCAAAGCCGTGCCCTGGCATCAGCCCTGGGCCTCAGCACGGGTCTGTTCGCCCCGCGCCAAAATACAAACCACCTTTTTCTGGAGGCAGTGGGACAGTAAAAGCTGTACAGTTAAGATTGATTTGGAACTTTTTTGGCGAAGTCGTCAATGAGAATTTGTTTCTGACTTGGTAACTATAATTGTGATGTTTCTTCCTGCGGTGTTGTGATTTAAGGGTGAACAGACTGAGGTGGGGGGGGGACACAGGTGGTAACCCTAGGACCCCAAAGAGTCAGAAGGTAGTTGTTATTCCCTTCCCTCCCACACTCTGTTTAGCAAGGAGGCAAGAAGTTTTGGGGGCTGGCAGGGGTTGGCCTTATTCCCTTTCTTATCCTTCTCTGGGAGGGAGGGGGGAAGTGGGATAACCCTGTGCTGTGTTTCATGTGGGGTCGCTCTGAGCCTTAAATGGAGACAATGATCTATCTACATAAATTTGAAATACAGTACCTAAGCAGATATTTAGTGATGAGTCCTTGTTTTAGTCTTCACAGATGAATGTTGCCTCTCATCCTTTGATATCACATTAAAACAGTTTTAAATTATGATAATAAGACAAATTCATACAAGCTATTGCAGTTAGTTCAAGTTTTGAAAATATGGAGAAAATTCTTTAAAATTTATAATTTGTAGGTGCACCTATGTACTCTCATTTATAGAATATGAGAGAGAAAATGAGACATGTTCCCATTTATGTAAAATATGTCAAATATATATGTTAAGCCCTATCAAGATAGTTGCCTTAAACCAGCATTCTCACCAAAGCATAATATCATAATCTTATTCTGGGATACTGATGGAAGTAGAAGACTAAATAGACCTGGCTACTTAAAAGAGTAAGCATTTCCCACTTCCATGTTACCTTTGGGAGTTACATGTTTTATTCAGGAAAATAATAATTCAGGATTGTTTCCATTCCTGTACTCAGCAGAATGCAATTCTCCCTCTTTGTTCTCTTTCAAAACAAAACGGGGCAAGTTGACGTGAAATATCATCTACAAGAGCCTTTATTTTCTTAGGTTAACAGAACTAAAGTAGAACTCACATGTCCTAAAAGAATACATTAAATAATATGGGTTTAGGGAGAGGCAGGCAGCAAATAGTTTGGAGATGACGAATCCATAGATCAGATGGCAACAGGCATTTAAAATTGCATAAAGACATCTGATCTAGTACCTAAACTCTAACTTTCTGTGAAGTGTCAATTCCAGCATTCAAAATATACCAAGATTTTCATTGTCTGTCTTCGTGCTTTTTTTTAATCACCTTACCATCAAATGGATGCTCCAGTTAGTCATTGCATGCAGCTCAGCTCGTGTAAGAGAGGTCAACTTGTCAGAGCCCTACTAAGGCTGCCATGGTTTATAATGTGGATATTGACCAGGTGATCAGAATATGAGTGCTACTAGAAAATTGTTAACAGTTTTATTAAGCATTTTCAAGTCACAGTCTGTGGTAAACTATTCAGTTCATGTAATTTAACCAAATCAGTTTTATTGATTTATGAATGACACACAGCAGGACTGCAGGAAACAGGTCATTGTAAGCTTTTAAGTTGTAGAACATGAGCAAAGGAGTCTACTGTAAACTGATATGAATAATAATCATGTGATCATAGGATAATTCATGTTGGATGGGACCTCAGGAGTTAGCTAGTCCAAATTCTGCTGGTCAGACCAGTTTGCACGAGGATTTGTAGACTGGTCTTGAAAACCTTCCATGTTTGCTTATGTGCTTTACTTACAGATAATCAGGACTCAGTCCTGCAAAAATTGCATGCAATTCCAATGCCAGTGATTTTCACCAGACTGAAGAAGTTGAAGTAGATGTCAGCCAGGTCTTCACAGAACATTTAACACATATATTTGCCTCAACATAGTTTGCGCCTTTAACTTGTTTAAAAATTGTCTCCCACTTTCACTCTGCCATGAAACTAGAACACTGAAACTCTTTCTGCTGTTTAGCAGATATAAAAATGGTTGGGATCTAGTTCTGAACACAAAGATCTATATGATGCTAGCATGAAAGCTGGAGCCAGGAGAGAGTCTAATATTAGTTTAAAAACCTGAACTACCAGCTTATTTCCTAGAAACCTTTTTATTTTATTTATTTATTTATTTATTTATTATTAAGTCCCCTTATATCTATTTTGTCCTTGCTTACTTATTGAGGTTAGGATCTTAAAATATAAGGGTTATTTTGTTTTCAGAGTTTCTTGTTTCCACAAATAAACCTTTATAATGTTTCGGTGTTTAAAGAAGTCTGTGATAATAATCAGTAGCTAATCATTAATTTGTCATTACAAGACACATAACTTGATTTGAGATAATTAGGGGAAAGTCCTGTCCTCCTAAACTTTCTGAAGTGTCCAGCTGGAGCAAGGAGGGTTCTCTCACATCTGTTTGTCAGATGTGCAATCTAAATAACAGTTCAAGGCCAGTAACACAGAATCAGAGGAAAGAAGGATGATTTTCATTAAAATTGGATAAAAATAATCTCAGATCCTATTGTCTGGGCTGGTATGGAAAACTAATGGACTATAGAAATAATGGATTTTTTTTTTTTTTCTGTTGAATGGCTTAGTATAATGCTATGGCATGAACTAAGCACAGAATTTGTTGCTAGCATGTAAGAGTTTCTATGCAAATAGATTATATTAACATACACATTGGTGCTTATTTTGCATTGAAGAAAACCCTGAGTATGATTTTGAGAGTCAAATGGCATGTTTGTGCTGATAGATGCAAGATGGCAGAACATATACAGATTTCAGTATGCAAAAACCTCAGAACAACCTGATAGATGTAGTGCTCCTTGGAAAACTTGTTTTGAGATACTTGTGCCTTGCAACAAATCTGTCAGTATGTAATATCTCTGTTATTAAATAACTATGAGGCTAAAAATGTCCAGAGTTTCTCTTGTTTACATACTAAGTAGATTTTCAGTGCCGCTGTATGAAATTTGCATCCCTTTAAGCTTCATATTTCTAAGTTTCTGAGGGTTTCATTAGTCATTTGTAATTCTCAGGGTTTGGATATGCTTGTAAGGTGGATAATTGTTTTGAGATTTAGTTGACCCAATATAGTAACTCAATCTCACACATTAGTAAAACATAATACTAACAATACTGAACATAGCATGCAGTTGCATTAATATTTCTTTAAAATAAAAATGGTGTATTATACAAAAAATATGAGTACATTCATGTCATGTAGTGCTTACGTTATAAATGCTATATATATTTACACAGAACATATGTGCATTGTAGTTGTATATTAATAATAATATTGCACATTGCAATTGTATTTTCTCTCTGCTGCCAGTGGTGTGGAATGTGGATGAGACTGGAGAAAGTTCAGAAAAATGGAGGACTATTCTTTCCTGAAGTAGTAGTAATTTTTTCTGTCTCTTAATGGGAAAGAATTTTTAGAGTGAGAGTTTGGGGTGTGTTACTATAAAGTCTGGATAACACACTGTTTGGTTAATTAACCATAAATGCTCTAAGTTACTCACAAATGGAGTATTGTGGCCAGCAGGTCAAGGGAGGTGATTCTTCCCCTCTACTCCACTCTTATGAGACCTCACCTGGAGTACTGCGTCCAGTTCTGGAGCCCCTATTACAAGGATGTGGATGTGCTGGAGCATGTCCAAAGAAAGGCCATGAGGATGACCAGTGGGCTGGAGCACCTCTCCTATGAGGACAGACTGAGAGAGTTGGGGTTGTTCAGTCTGGGGAAGAGAAGGCTCCAAGGAGACCTTATTGTGGCCTTCCAGTATCTTAAGGGGGCCTACAAGAAAGCTGGGGAGGGACTTTTTAGGCTGTTGGGCAGTGATAGGACTAGAGGGAATGGATTAAAACTAGAGATAGATCGATTCAGGTCAGACATTAGGAAGAATTTCTTCACCATGAGGGTGGTGAAACACTGGAACAGGTTGCTCAGAGAGGTGGTGGAAGCCCCATCCTTGGAGATTAAGACCAGGCTGGATGGTGCTCTGAGCAACCTGATCTAGTGGGAGATGTCCCTGACCATGGCAGGGTAGTTGGAACTAGATGATCTTTAAGGTCCCTTCCAACCCTGACAATTCTATGATTCTATGTCTGTTCATGATTACCTTTTGAAAGTATGCAAGATGAAAGGAATAACAGCAGCAGCAACAAGAACAAAAAACTGAGCTCTGAAAGCCTCAAGCCAATAACCAGGTGCAGAGATAATTATTCTAAGTGTCTATACTTGTATGGGCTAGAACTATGAATGCAAATTATTCTGTACAAAGGTGATTAGGGAAATTAACTTAATTTCATAAGCCAATAATATTATAATGTTCCTAAGTTTTCTGCTGCCAGTGTCAGCAGTAAAGTGTCTGATCCAAGGGATCCTGCTAAAGGACATAGTAGAACAAAAACTACTAATACTTGACTTGGTATAGTGGTAAGGTTTGAAAGTGGGGGGTGCAGGGGGGAGTCTGTGAGAAGAGACATGGGGCTACACTGTGATGGTCTAAACCAGTCCTAGATGGCTCCACAATGGTCCCACTGCAGTCATGGCTAAGCCTGTCAGCAATGCTGGTGACACCTCTGTGAAAATGTATCTAAGAAAGGGTAAAATGCCACACCATTAGTGAGTACTGAGAAGAAAAAGTGTATGAAACAGCCCTGCCACACCAAAGTCAGTGAAGAAGGAGGAGAAAGAAGTGCTCCAGGTGCTGGAGCATATACTCCTCTGCAGCCTATGCAGAGACTAAAGTACAGCAGATATGCACATGGCAGCCTGTGAAAGGACCTACACTAGAGCAGGGGAAGAGTGTGATGAGGTAGAAGCTGTTTTATATGGACTACAACCCTCCCAATCCCTCTGTGTCCCTGCATGTTGGGGAGGTAGATGAGTAGGGAGTGAAGGAGTAAAGCTGAACCTTGAAAAGGGGTGGTGGTATTTTATAGAATCATAGAAGTTTTGCTAGTTTTGCTTCATATAATTATTTTAAGCTTTGCTTTTCTTTCTCATAATCCTTTTTTGTTGTTGTTTTTGTTTGTTTGTTTGTGGTTTTGTTTTGTTTTTGTTTTGTTTTTGTTTTGTTTTTGTTTTGTTTGTGTTTTGTTCGTGTTTTGTTTGTGTTTTGTTTGTGTTTTTGTTTGTGTTTTTGTTTTTTAACTGGTCAATACATTAATTTAACTTTCACAAATTAAGTCTGTTTTACCAGTGATGGTAATTCATACGTGATCTCTCTGTCTTTATCGTGACCCATGAGTTTTTTCATTTTATATGTTCTTCTCCTGTCATCTTGAGGGAAAGCAAAAGAGCAGATGGATGGGGGTCTGTCAGCTGGTCAAGGTCAATCTGCCATACTTTGCCATGACCATGTAAATCTAATTACACAGTCAGCCAACACAGACACACAGGCAGTTTTCTAGACCTACAATTAGAAATACAGTATTAACTGGTGGTATAATAGATCTTGTCATTCATTGACTGAAAACTATTTTCAGAGTAAGACTATCCAGTAGAAGTATTTGACTGGGCTAAGATGGAGAGCAGACACGAGGCAGAAATAAATCATGGAATTTGTAAATCACAAAGAAAACCTGCATATGGAGTCAGATGTTCATACACTCAATTGAGCAGATGCATACAGTCTTATTAGTTATTCTGGTGGTAAATTTCATAGCAGTGAGAAATATAAGACAGAAATTGTAGTTTTTACACATGTAGCAAGGTAAATTAGGTATCCAAACCATAGAAAATTTCACCACAGTTATTATAATTCTGATGTCTTTCCAGAATTCCAGCTCTGACATAGAAAAGACTTTTTTCCTTCACTTTGGTGCCCTTGATTTTTCATCAATCCTTAATGAAGATCAACTCAAATCCTTGCAGTGTTCTTGTTAAAACTTACTTCTATTGAGCATACCCAAATACTGGAAATAGCTTTTTTACTTTGTTGAGCAAACTTGTGGTACAATCTATTACTAAGCATGAATGAGAATAGTTAAATATTAAGTCTCAGTATTATCAATCCCATTACTTTAATGCTAAGAAACTTTTACTGAGCCATATTACAGTAGTGTGAAGAAGTCTATCAATGGTAAATTTATCTTACTGAGATATTTAAATACAGGGACTATTGAAAAAAAAAAAATCTAGTTTTATGTAAAAACATCCTTTAAAGTGCAGCATGCATCTGCCAGGTTTCATCAAGGAATAAGTATGGAAACAGAAAAAGTATTTTATAACCAAAAGCCTCGCTATATCACCATTAGCATAATTATCTCAGCAAGTGATCTTCTGGTTTTGTATTCCATTTAATTCTTCATCACTTACATTCATAGCAACAAGAAAACGCTGAGCAAATTTGTTGACTTTTCTCAACTCTTGCCTTTTATTTATTTGTGTAGGTAAGCCACACAATAAAATAGCAGTGTTACTGTATGCCTGAAGCTTTGTTACTGCAGTTCATTCTTTTACCCTGTGAGCTCTTTGTAGAAATAAGTAAATGTGTTATTTGCTTTCTAAATAAAATTCATTAAGTGGCACTGTCTCTTTGTTAGGGTTCTAACTAATTTCATGGATGTGTCAAATCTTGTCACTGCTTAAAGTCCCATGACATTCAACTTTTTTCCAATCAATCTGCATGAAACTAGTACTTCTCCTTACAGTTTCCCATCAGATGGCAAAGGTTAACCATTTATCCATCTCCAGTTTTCATCCTTTGTATTATGTAAATCCTTCTGTAGAGCATGTGGCATATGACAATAAAATGGGGGGGATATAAGGTCAGTTGGTTCTACATTGCCCTACTAAAAATCGATTACTAAGGCAATATAAAGAGACTCAATTACAACATATCTGTATGACATACTGGTAAAATTTGCTCAAGAGAAGTACTCATAAACAAAGAAAAACTGTGCTTGGAACTTTATTTGAGCATGCACACATATTCACACACAACACAAGTGAGCTACCTGGGCCTTGATTATGAATTTCTAAAAAATTAAGGTGCTTCAACATGATCTGTGGCTCACATTGTAGTCCTCTATGAATACATAAACAATTGCATCACCTCTAAATCTGTAGGCTTATTTCTTTAACAGTCCTTGGTCCATAGTAGAGACCATGAAGCCTGTTGTCCCAGGCCAGTAAGCAAAGATTATATGGGTTTTTGGGTGAATTACTATTAATGAAATAGTTGGTTTATTATGTATTTGTTGCTGATCAACTCCAGAGCTATGAAGTACAGCAGGAGGATGACAGTGTCATTCCTTCGAAGATCTCTGTGCTGAACAAGTTGAAGAAGCAGCAGTATGGGGACCTGATTCATTCACACTATTTCATCCCTTCTCTTAAGGATACAGATTTTTCTGAAGATATCATCTTTCAGAATTCTGTGCACAAAGTAAAAGAGCTTTTTCATTACTTAACTCTGTTCCAAACTCTGTCCTTTGGGACTTGTCCACAATTTCCATTAGCATCAACAGCAGTTGCATGTATTAGGTGGCAGATCTGGTCCTCTAAGAGGTAGTCACAATGAGCATTCCTGCCTGAATGTAAAAGAAATAAAATAATGATTGATTTGCATGTGATGGGAACAGAGATGTAAAGCTGTTAGTTCAATGTTAGGGTAAAGTTCCCATATAAAATAGTCTGTATTTTTATAGAGGCTATGCTGAAATACTTCCCAAACCTATCCCTTGCCAATCAATATTCAAAGAGTGCTAATATAACAGGGAATCTCTGAGATTTTCAGGCAAGGGAGAAAGTTTTGACATTGTATCTTCCATTGATCATAGGTCTGAAAAACTGTTCAAAAAACTGTTCTGTTTTATGGACCACTGTCCTGGTTTGAGTGAAAACAGAACTAATTCTGTTCAGTGATTTTACTTTTCAGTTCAGTACTTGCAACTAACTGCACTTTCTGAAGTTAGCAGCCTGTTTTCCCAGACAGTGTCTGCTGCCAGCAGTGAGAACACCCCATGTTTAGAGTTACTACCAAGGATTGATATGCAGACCAAGGTCACTGCGGAATCTTGTGTATCACATTGGGGGGTGCAGGAAAGCGAAAGGCCGCACCTGCAGGGAGGAGTGGACAGGGCAGGTGACCCCAAACTGACCAACGAGATATTCCATCCCATATACATCATATTTGTTATAAAGTGGAGGGATCTGGAGGTTCTATCTCTCTAGGGGCTCCTGGGCTCTTCTCCCCTCTCGGTTTACTTGGCTTGGCTTGGCTCAGGTCCTCTTTCAGTTCCTTCCTCAGAACATCCAAGGATGTGTGTTTTATTTTTCTGTCCTTAGAAGATTGACTAAAACAAAAAATACAGGTGAAATCATACATTTGTCAATAAACTTTACATAACCTTAACACTTAAAAAGTAGTAATAATTATAACTCATAATTTAAATAGAAACTTTGGATCTTCAAAGTATATTAACTAATTAATCTTCATGAGACCCCCAAGGAAGTTAATGGCCTATGCAACAATTAATGGACTATATTCTTCAAAATCCCTAAAGCTCTTCCTCTAGCATTTCTTAAATTATTGAATTGTCCAAATGAATTAATTAATTGCTAGAACATGTACCACATAGATTTGGCTCATAAAAAAGGAGAACGTAGCTGTACGGATTTTCCTTCATCAGTAGCTTCAAGAACTTCTTCCTAGACTGAAAGTACATCTTCCAAAATTAAAAATTAATAAAAGTCCAAATGTCCTTAATTCTATAAATTTAACAGCCCAATTACCCAGTGCTTGCATCAGTCTTAAATGATTTACATATCATTACTGATTCTTCCATGAGACACAGAATGTTGACAAATCTGAAAAATGTGTGCACACAAACAGACAAATACCTATACATGATAAATTTCAATAAGAACTTTTTCAGGTATTGACAGCTGTTTAGGATCTATTGCTGAAGTCCCTTCACAAACAGAAAAGACTGAAAAATGCTTCAATTTACTCTTCTATTCTTACTTTGATTAATAAATGAAAAATAGAAATGTTTTTTTTTGTAGTTACTAAAAATACCAAAATATCAGCTCACTTATCATAGTCAAAATTAAATATCTTACTACCCTACAATAATTAATTTTGTTAATCTTCCACTGCAAACTAGGAACAAAGTACAATTTATTCAAGTCTGTCTGGTAATCTCCAAGTTCAAAATGTTACAAATAGGTGCCTTTGCCTGGATTAATTACCACACTTAATAATTCAATACTTGACTGGCAGTGACCCTCCTGAATCAGACTTAAAAGTTCCACTGGGGAAAGAGCTCATTACCTGTGTCCCACCTCCCATTAAGCTGCTACTTATCTGCAACCTTCTGAACATGCAACAGCTGCTGACCAGACTGTGTC
>JANHGN010002105.1:26104-55776 GCA_024605025.1 Megaceryle maxima
TCAACCAGCAGTTCATGACTCAGCCATGATGGTCTTTTTCCCTTCTTGCCTGATTTCCTGCACATGGGTATTGAGAGTTTAAAGCCCTGTCAATCATCCCAGCAGTCTCTTGGGCAAATCCCCATTTCCCCCTTTGGGGAAACCAAATATATACTTAAAAGTTATTCTGATTAAGCTATTTATGTAAAAATCCCATCACTGACAAAAATTATTAAATCACTATAGGAACTGGATGCTGTGTTTTGTGTAGAAAGCTATAAAAGTGTATGAGGAATAGCATGAAAGGTAGATAGTCATATACCACTATATATTGTCCTCATACTATCGAGGCTGTAGATACAACACAGAGGTTCAGCCACCACATTATTATATAAATTCCTTCAGTAGTACTTAACTAGACTGAGTGAGAAACCTTGTACGATATTGACCTAACTCTAGTCCCACAAATCTTCCTTTTTTTTTTTTTTTTTTTGTGAGCAGTAGTTTCAGTTTTAATTGTACTCTCCATCGAAACTAAAATTAATGTTGCATCTTTGACTCGGAATACAGAGACATAGACACAAATGGTAAACTGCCTTAACATAGAAAAAGAAAAAAAAATTCTTTATGGGATTTTTTTTTTTTAATTTACATTTGAAGTAATGATAGGGGTAAACAAGGTTGAGAAAAACTTACTTGTGTTAATAAAAGGCATATGAAGAAATAATCTATCAGATTTTGTTTAATTTTAAAATATAGCAGCACATGCTCTGACTATTATTGGCCCTTCATTTACTTTTTGGTGTGTTTACCATTTTTATCACTCAATGCTTTTCAGCAAAAAACAAAACCTGCAGAAACCTCAAGAAAATCCAAGAAAACTCTCAAGACTGCAAAATTTTAATTTGGGTTTGAAAAAAGGGCTACCATGTAATTCTTTTATTTTAGAAATAAAAAGAAAACCTTACATAATAAAAGAAACTGGGAAGACTATTCCAGGGGCAGCTACTAGGCTGGCTGAGTGTCTGTGCCCAGCTGCTGGAGGGACTCACCTTGTATGTATGCATATATATACACTAGTTGACCTTCACCTAATTCAGACAAAGAAGAGAAATGATGAGACGGTTTTGTGTCGTGTTTGAGTGAATTATGTGTTTTATCTGTGTTGCTCTGTGCAATGGACCATGTGTATATGTGGTGTACATGTGTGATTTCTTCATGTGCCTATTGGGAATAAGTGGAGCTGCAGCAGCCTCAGCTTCATTGACTTTCTGGGTTCATCAGCCTCTAATAAAATAAATGAAAACTCAGTGGCATTTGCTTCACTAAAGCCATAAAAAGGTCAACAGGTTCAAAGGTATGGTAACTCTGGCATTTTCAGCACTCATGTTACTTTTCTTTACCTTTACCCAACCATTTCCTAGTCATTTCTTGATGACAAAACTTCACATCTGGACATGCAAAGTATTCTTAAAATTTTATTTCTGTTTTCAGTGGTCTCCCCATGAATATCTTTCAAAGCTTCAGTATAAATACAGTTCATTACTACAATTTACTGATGGGTCTGATATTTTTTCATTAGTTGAACAACAGAACTGTTCCTGCAGTAAGCAGTTTTCCTTTCCTTATTCCCAAGGAAAGGAGGGGGTCAGCACCCTTATCACATATAATCTTGAATTTCCACTAAAAATTTTCAAGTCTTAAAATTGTTTAACAGTAATGAAAAAGAGTGAAGCAGTGTTTTGGAATGAAATCTCCAAGAAACACTGCATAAAACTCTAATTTATAAATTTCTTCTTTCTTTAACTGCCATCTCTGCTTTTTGCTAGAAATTCATCATCTCACCTTTAATAATTAACAAATTTCAACAACCATATGAAGAGAGACAGATTATTAATCCATCTAAATATCAATGCATAACTACATGTGTCCCTACTTATATTTATTGAATACACTAATACAGTAACATCCAAACATTCTTTTCAGTAATGAAGTAAAATCATAAGAGATATTCTACAGAAAATATTAGAAGTACACATTATGACATTAACAGTTTATAAAGAAAGACTTCAGGTAACATATGGCAGAGGATCTGCTGTATGCCCACAACTGACTGCCTGTCCAGTAGCCTTTGTAGGATCAGTATCTAAAAATAGTCTTTTTACTATGTTGTTTACTGCTGCTTTTGATGCTACAATGAGAATCAAGCCATATTTTGTGCCTTTGAAATATTTACTCTGAAGAGTAAATCAGTGCATAAATAAATAAGTTCAAAAGAGGGCTGAAGCATTATATGCTTCTCACTGTAAAAAAAAAAAAAAAAAAAAAAAATTACAGAGCATCTAATTCTCCCCAGTCATTTTCCACAATCACTCTGCTAACCCAAAACTTTAAGACATACCAGAGAGGTAAGATCTAGATTGTACACGTGGCTGTAAAGTACTAATAGTATATTTGCTCTTAGTAGCAGTAATAGAATTTGTTTGTATTACACTGAGTGTGCCCCACACATTTTTCAACTGTTATCGGAAAGTCTATATCAAGCAAGAAAATGACAGAAGCTGTGATTCTAGTTGTGATAAATATGCAGCTCCCAAAGATACTAAGAAAATAATTGAATGAGCTGACACATCCTATTAGTATAGCAATTTTTGAATTTTTAAAAAGATCATTTTTAGTTAAGAATTGAAGCTGACAGGTGAAGTTGCTTTATGAATCCTTAAAATATATTTACTAATTTGATCATTCACAGTGTGCAACACACACCATTCACTCACAACAGAAAATGCTTAGGTTGGTCTTCATTCTATTACCATGACTGATTGTATTTTTCTAAGTCAGTTCTAATATCTGAGCCTTATATCACAGGTTAATGAGGTTTTAAAAAATGTATCTTGGCCTCTTAATAAAATAAAACCATTACATAAGCATCCAGTTCTACAGAAGGACAGAGAAATGCTGAATATATTTGCAAATGAGATGTTATCAGTCTGTTGATGAAAGAGAGAGGAACTTTCAATGGGTTTTCTCACTTGAGTTTCTAATAGAAGCTACATTTTCAGCTGCCACTTTTCAGAAAGCAGCACTCAAACTTTGCAGCGGAGTTTGCCATCTGCTCACACTTATGTTCACTGTTATGTTTGCAAAATGTTCAACATTTGTTTTCAGACAGAAAGACTCAAGGTCACTTAAAAAAAAAGCAGCTCATATCATATTCAAGTAAATTTTCATCAAACTGTGATACATGATTCTACTGAACTATTAAGCATTTCCACTAAATGTCCTCATTTTTTAAACAGAAATTTACTTTGGATCCTAGGCTGGTTTTGCAAATATTTGAGGTTTTACAGCCCTCTGGCCATTTTTATGGCCCTCCTATGGACCTGCTCTAACAGGTCCATGTCTTCCTTGCACCAAGGATCCCAGAGTTGGATGCAGTACTGTAGGCAGAGTCTCAGAAGAGCTGAGTAGAGGGAGAATCACCTCTGTTGACCTGCTGGCTGTCCTTCTTTTGATGTAGTCCAAGGTGCAATTGGCTTGCTGGGCTGTGAGCCCATGTCCAATTTTTCATGCACCAGTGCCCCAAATTTTTCTCCACAGAGCTGTTCTCAATCCATTCAACCCTCAGCCTGTACTGATAATAGAGATTGCCCTTCCCAGATGAAGGAATTTGCATTTGGCCTTGTTGAACTTCATGAGGGTCACATGAACCCACTCCTCCATTCTGCCAAGGTCCTTCTGGAGGACATCCTTTCCCTCTAGTGAACCAGCTGCATCACTCAATTTGGAGTCATTAGGGTACCTTTGGGTAAATTTTCTTCCATCTACCTTTTCTGATTATTGTACATATAGAAACCCTTATTTTTCAAATTCCTTGACAAATTCAGGTGTAACCTTTCCCTAGCTTTCTTGATGCTACCCCTACACATCCAGGAAGTGTCCCTATGTTCCTTCCAGGGCACATGTCCTTGCTTCCACTGCCTAATCATTTTTATTCTTACATTTTCATTTGACTAGGCGATGTGCTGGTATCATGCTTTCTTTGCTTGATTTCTTACACATGGGAATCAAGAACTCTTGTGTTCTAAGATAAATGTCCTTAAAGAACTGATGGCTTCAGTTCTGCTTCTTTACCCTTGAGGGCAGTTTCCCAGGAAGTCCCATCCATTCATTCCTTCAACAACTGAAAGTTCGGTTTCCTAAAATTCAGGGTCTTGATACAGCTCTTGAAATATCTCTCACTTTAGATCTACTACTATAAAAAAGATGCAGTGGCCTTTCAGGGAAACAGTTGTATTTAAATAGACCAAAATATTTGATGCCTGTAAGTAACTTGTGTCATGTAATTCAGACATGAAAGGCATATATAGTATATTCCAGAAGTCATAATGCCAAGATTTAAAAAGAAAGAAAAAAAAGAAAAAGGTGTTTCCATTATAATTAATTTTTCTTTTGAAAATAAGTTGTTAGAAGATCTGAACAAAGAAAATTGAGGACTTATGAGCTCTAAAAGTGCTTGATTTTTTTCCACTTAGTGTGTCTGTTAACTGTTAACAATCAATCCCCACACTGACTGTTTTTAAAAATATAAGCTTAACTCTTAATTTTTTGCCTTTTTTTTTTTTTTTAAGTAGTCTGTTAAATATTAAAACTTTAGTCTGCAGGGCAAGGAGAACTATTTGAAGATCTAAAACTGACAAAAAAAAACCCATTTATGTTTAAAAGCAATTAAATTTCAAACATTTCAAGAATGGTACAAAAGTTAGGAATAACTAAACTACTGTCACCAGTTAAAAATTGACAGATTAATAAAAGAATTCACAAGAAACTCTATTGGTATTGTACAGATTTGTGTCATTTTGTCTACAAGGACACACAGGAAACAGAGATTTAATAAAAGGCCCTGAATGTTCTTTTCTCACAAATATGCTGTCACTATGGTATTGCTATAGTGCAGTTGTATTTTTGGTTTTTTGGGGGTTTTTGTATGTTTGTTTGCCTTTGTCTTTTGTTTTTGTTGATGTTTGGTTTGTTTGATTTTTTTTTTGTGTAGGTTTTTTTTCATTTTTTTTAGTGCTTTTGTTTTTTTGCTTTTTGGCTATAGGAGAAATCCTAACTAAAAAAATTAGGCTTAGTTGTGGGGGTCTCACATTAAACAATCTTGTTCTTCAAGCAGAATAGGTGTCTGACAAGCAAATTGATGGCTGTATTCAAATGAATTGTAACATTCATACCTTACCTTGCATTTTTACTATAGCAATATCATACTGTGTGTCATCAGAGAATTATAACAGGATCTTACTACATAGAATAGTGGAGAAACTGCAGAGAGAAAACTAAAAGCTGGTGTGAGGAACTGAGGCTAGACACTGAACTAGTTAGTGTAAGTCAATGACATACTGTCAATGTTGTGGCTATTAGCTATTGTAGGCGAGAAAATGGCTAAGGGACTTGCTCAGGTATTGTATATTCATACCAAACTAATCCCTATTATTCAGAACTTTTGGGGTTAAAGTATATTCTAGAAACCAAAGCAGTCACCTCTGGTGACAGTGTTTTCTTAATGTTTAATAATAAATTGCATAGGAAATAAAGAAATAGAGGATGATAAATTAATTCCCATCCATTTCTGCAATGAGAAAGAAATGGATGAAGACTGGGTGTCATCTCATCTGATGAATATTTTTTCCCTGAAAGAGGATTAGAGGTTTAGCTGGATTTGATGATGCTTTGTAGCTGGGACTTCTTTGGCAGGGTATGTATGAAATGGTCCAGCATTAACTACTGGGTAAAATGAAAAATTGTCTTACTCAGTATCACTGATAATTCAAAAAGATGTATTCAATAACTACTTCTCTGATCAAGAATGCATTTAATCATGTAGTAAGTGGAATATTTTCTGCTTTGATCAGCTGTATGGTTTGGGGAGATATAAATTTGAGCTCATACCTTGTAACTGAGATAAACATCGCTATGGGAAAGTCATTAAACTTCCTGCAAATGTGGTGAAAACACAAGTGAAAAAACGCATATTTACTACTGCTTTTCCTATAGCTCAATATATAGTATACATAGATATGCATGATAATTTTCTTCCTATGTCTCAGTGTACGGTGATGTCAACATTTCAATTTTTTGATCAGATAAATTGTGCATGTAACATTAATTTTGAGAAATTTAGATATAGTTTTGATTCTAGTAGGAACTGGTGAAGAACAATAACACCAATGACTCTAGGTAAGATCCTCCAGGACTGTTCTTGTTAAAACCTTTGTTGTGGTTCTTGGTAGAAACTTCCAGGTCTGATTTCCCCCCTGCTAATTGTTAATAGCAAATTTGGCAGCTTTGGAAATCAGAAGTCACTTTCCATAATCCACATTCATGTAAATTCTCATGAAATATGCTGATGTGGAAGTGGCTAGATTTTTTTTTTTTTTTTCTTCATACATTTTGGTGTGAACTAACAGAAATTAATGTCATCTTTTACAGCTGGAGTGAGTTGGAGTTCAGAGACAGCAGTAATTCAGTCAGGAGTGTGTAGGCTGTGGAGTCTGCAAATATGTAACCAACTACTATGTTTTTGTGCTTTGTAGATGACGTCTGGAATCACATTTATGTCTCATAGAATCAAAAGGTGCTAAAAATACTCTCGTTCTTTTCCTCTGGGAAACCTTTACTCTCCTTTCACCCCCATGCTCCATTTTTGGGTTTTTCCCCCCCTCCTTCTGAATGCCTACACAGAAAAAAATCAGTGTACCAATTTCAGCAAAATCGCATTAACTATCAGCTACAAACATAAAGTGCAGATCTGTGGATAGTTTCTGATAAGTTTTTGATTTCTGCTGACACGTAAGAGATCTCTCCAAACTGGAGTTTAGCAATGTATGACCACTATTTATCCTTAGTAGCAAGTTTATATAATATTAGTGTAAGCCTCTATAAGATTAGGAAATCTTTTATGGTTTGTTTATTTTAAAATGAGGAAAAGAAACCGAACACATCTGGTTTGTTTGGAATAGAATATTTGCCATCTAAACCTGTCATCTTTAAAGCTAATTAGAGATTATGCCATGATTTAAAAAAAAAATTCTGACATGAGTATTGTAGGAAAAAACTCCTCACTCATGTGATAATACATTATCACACATGTAATAATGATCATGTTTATTTTTTTCTTTTTTTTTTTTCCTGGAAAAATATCTTATGTAAAATATACCACCTGAAGATTATGTATAACCTTCCTGATTTACTACTTTAATTAGGTCTACAAAATTGCTTACCACTTATTTTGCTGACATTCAATTAAGCTTTAAAAATATTGTAACAGGTGAAACTGTGCCATAGGCAAAAATACTCAGTGTCAGTTTTCCTGGAAGCAACAATTCCCTAATTTCTTTTACAAAAGGTTCTTTTAAACAATAATAATTTAAAAAACCCAAGATACAGAGGAGGAAGGGACAAAGAAATAACATTTTATAAAAGTACAGTATGCATAACTGAGCTTCCATCTGAAAGAATTCCCTTTAAGACATCTACTCTCATGCACTGTAGCTCCTATCTTGCTTAAAACTAGTTTTACTAGAATTACTTTTTTTTTTTTTTTGTAATTTGAATGTATTTAATTGTCTTTTATTTAAATAACCTCTTATTTAATGATCAATCAGTTTGTCTCAAACAAAACCAACAACATTCCACAGGGGATATAATGGATGCAAGGAGGTACCAGTGGCAACAAAATCTGATTTTTCATGCCCTTTTCTGAGAACCAGTGACAAACTGCTTATGAAAAGATGACACATAGTTTTTATCTGAAAGATACTGTATTACTTTCTAAAATTCGTTTTGTTCCTTTGGAGGAGCTAAATATCTGATTTACCTTATTTTTCTATCCTGATATCCTTCAGAGCTCCGAAGCTCTGTGTGAGAGCTATTTTAAATATTTCTAAGATTATTAATTCTATTATCAGTTTTTTTCAGATACTAGCAGAATTAGAGATCTAAGGTAACTAAACATATTAGCAAGCAACAGTCCTTTTTCAGAATAGCTGCATGCTAGACAAAGCTCAAAAAGGGTGGAATAAAGAAAATCTTATTACCCTAATAAGACTTAAAATGAATAGACTATCAAAGAAGTTACATAACTTGACAAAGGTCAAATAAAATAACTTGCCAAATGACATCAATCTGCATTAAAACCCACCAGATCTCTTATTACATCATAACAACTTTAATTTCCACATAAAAACATTATACACAAAGAATAAGAACACAGTCTTAACAGCATCTTATATGATGAAATTCTAATCCATCCTGTTGGTTTTGTTTCTTTAACTTGGTGATAGCAAATGAATAGCATAGGCATTATTTCTCTATATAAATGAACACAATTATACAGGAAAAAATGTATTCATACAGGTTTCTGAAGAGTGAGGCATGTGCTACCCCATGAACATTTATCAAGGCAGAAATAAATGGGGGGGAAGTAAATAGTAGAATATCTAATAAAATTATAACAAGCACCCGTGTAACAAAAAAGAAGTCTATAAATATAAATTTCATGGCTATAACCTGTTGATACTACCATATTAAGCTGAAACAAAGATAATTGTGAATTTAAGGCAGCCTCCAAAAGGATGATGCAAAGCATTTTTCATTATACCTGAAGTCTGTAATTTTCTAATAACAGAGGTCATTTGCTGTCTTCTAGTAAACAGACCAAGGGGATGAGCTTGATGTACAATGACAAGACCAAGTATTCTTGGTACCTCTGTTTGTGAGAGGCATGTTAACAGAAGCTGATTTCTAATTTAAAGCAGGTTTACACTACAGTTTGGTATTTTTATAAGAATTCCTGATGAGTGTTTTAGAAGAATTTATAAAGCATCACACAGTCAAAAGAAGAAAAAAAAAAATCACTCTTATGAAGTTACTTGCTAATTTGTAATTTAGATATATTTTCACTAAGTTCCACTACTATTTTTTCAAGGAAGAGTGTTATTTTAATATGTTTTACAGTGTGGTCATATAGTATTGTTTTTCTGTAGAACTTGTAAGATCCAAGCAATCCATCTTGAGGACAGAGTTTATAAAGTGGGTTTTTAAATTTAATTTATAGTTTTTCAAGTTTATATCTTCCAACTCCATGTAGAAGCCACTCTTACTCTCAGTTGTCTAGAAATGAATTTGTCAATACAAAGAAAAGTCAATTACCTACGTCATTTCACAAGACTACCTCTAAAATAGCCACCTACTCTTTCTCCCACCCACCCGTTTTTAATTGCATGATCAACAATTGACTAGTCATCTTTTAAGCTACTTTTCTCTGACCTTTCATAGTTACTACTTCAGAATGATGTTCAGTCACTTTTAAAGCTGGAGTCAAAACAAATCTTTATAGCAAAAGGTCACGATATTTTGGTATATAAATCTGTTATGTGGCCACAGCCACGGTTGCTAATAAAAAGACTTTATTTTGTTTTTTTATGATGACTGTTCAAAAATAGTAGACAGTCTTAAAACTTACCAGGATGAAGACTGTTAGAATGAAAAGCTACAAGTTTAACAGTTAGCTGTTATTAATCTTATTACATGAATATTTATTTTGTGAAAAGATTTATTTTCAGTTACTTAAATAATCTTTAAGGATATATTGATCTCATACCTGAATTATCTTTGATTTAAGTGTTTTTTCCAATTAAACATCTTTGTGTATTTACATTTCTCAGATTATGATCGATATTGCTATTTGATAGTATTTTTAGAAAATAAGTCTAAAAATGATCTTGAAGCAGGTTGGCTTTTAGAATAAATAGTGCTGCCAAATACTGATTTAGGATACAAAACTAATATAGAAATGATTTAAATAAAATTCATAATGCTTTACTTATAGGAATTATTGAAATGCATGGATTCTATTTCACCCCTAGAATACATCTCCAGTCAGTGCTTAAAAGAACTTGTACTTAACCAACGCAGGGTGGGTGAACTGGGTAAAATCTCATCAGTTAATGGGATCATTAACTGTGTCCAAAACTCAAAGGATCCTGTAACCACAAAAAGTCCTCTGACTCCTGAAAATGACAAGTCGTCTATGTGGTGTAACTGACAATAGATGATGTGACTGCCCCACCAGTCACTGTTTTACCTAAATATGTGAGCAATGTGAACACCAAGGGGAGAAAGACAGTCATAGCTGTATGGAGGAGGCATCCAAGTAATAAAAGTTGCCAGACTGGGACAAGGGAAGCATAAATGACTGCCAACAGGCAGAACATCCTCCCAAACACACAGAGGGAAGACTGGTGTGAGAAAAGAAAACAACAGAAAAAGAAGTATTAGGAGTCAAGGGGACTAATGTTTTCATGACAGAGGAAATTACATAATACCACCAGACATAACCAGGGAAGATGCAAGGAGGTAAAGAAAACTTGGGCTTCATCTTCTCTCATCAATGTGCTCTTGAGCAGAGTGCCTTGACCACTGTCACCAATAACTAATGTGGACCACAGTTGTCAATGCTAACAACATGACATCAATTTTGTGGTGTTGTATGATCATAGCTATTTTGAATGTCATCATTGTTTAAAAAGTAACAATCTTCTATGTGTAATTTTGATGATTAATATTGAGCATTAAAAACAAGTCAGCTATTAATGAATTAATTTAGTAATGTTTTATTTCAGTTTAAAACTAACCTGATTTGTCAGTCTTCTAAACACTCCCATGACAGCAATTCCCTAATGTGTATACAAAGAATGATATATTCAGTTTCAACAGTTCCCAAAAGAGACTGTAGATATCCTTCACAACAGAAAGAGTTGAGTGTTTTACTGCCCAAATATTACTATCATAGACATCAACACCATGAATCTAAGCTATGCCAAACTATATGAAGTAAGACTTCAGACTGAGAGCCCTTTGAGATGAATTTGTGTCTGAGCTACATTACAGATAGCAGAAAAACATGTCAAAAAAGAAAAAATAGGGCACTTAAAAAACCCCATCCCAAGTAAACTTTTCCTTTCAAGAAAGGCTTAATGTACTTTTCAAGTGGTTTATTTCAGTGATTGCCATTGTCTCTTAGACACAGTATCTCATAGACTATGAAAAAGCAAGTAAATACTTCTCACACATAAAGAAAATATCCTTCTTAAGCACAAAGAAAATGAATGTATTAAAAAAAAGAAATTGTCAAATACTCCACTTTCTTCTCTACAAACTTTGTCACAGGAAAAAAAAAACAAAAACAAAACAAACCCAAAAGAAAAACCTGTATATCTAAGCATTCAATTTTTTAAAACCATTTTATTTTAACTAATTGTTTTTAAATGGAAAAGAATATTAATTTAGAGAGTTTATTGTGGAATTTCTCCATCTTATCTATCTATATATGTAAGTCAAATCATACATAACAAAGGTAAACTATTTAATCCTTTTGGAAATTAATAGCTGGATTTATTCTAAGCACTTTTCCTTTGTCATCTGTTGTACTTCTGTTTATTATAAATCAGATTTTTTTCAGGATGTTAAAGAAATATTTAATTTCTTCAAAAAAAGAACTAAAAAATTATCTGGAGGGATAAAAAAAAAAAAAAGTCAAACATCCCTCAGCTCAGATCTCTGAAATATGCTTTGGAATGAAATATGCTTTAGAATGAAAATGTATACAATACTCTTCTTCTAATAAAAAATTACAAAAATTACATGGGAAATTGACACATTTTTATTCTGAAATGATAGATGGTTTTTATTTTGAAAAAAACAAGGGAGAATTTTTCTGTGAATGTTAGGAATGAGAAAAGAAAGGGCAGTTACTATTTAGGTAACGTGTTCTTCATTTGTTTGTGCCAATAGAATAAACCGCATATCACAAAGTAACCTAGCATTAAAATAGGTACTTTATTTTAAATACAAGCAAACTCCTTACATATTAAAAGAAGAAAAAAAAATAATCCTTGGATAAATGACAGTAAAAATCTTTATGAAGGGTCCCTGTGTTGCTAGGCAGTAAGAATACACTTAGGTTCCATCTTCTGGTTACTTTTTTCATTTCTCACTTTCCCCAAAAGAAACATTTCTGGACTTCACTATATACACTTCAGTTATTCCTTATGAAGTTTTAATTTAAAAGTTTGTAAAGCAGTGAGGAAATGAAATCTTTCCTTTAACATTTATCAGAGTCTATTTAGACCTCCTAATTAGCAGATACCTGACGAAGCTCTTGTTCACCTAGTTATTACCTATATCATTTACATTTTTGATTTCTATCTCTTTTGTAGACTATTTTGACAAGACTAGGAGGCATCTTCACTCTGACTAGCCTGGGATTCAGATGCCTTTGCTACAGTGCTGATTAAGTGAGGCTATGGGGACATCTGCTATCCTGCTTCAAACTGCACAAGTACTGAAATGAAATCATAGGAGTCTTCCTTTGTTGAAAGTAGGTCTATCTTATCACTTAGTACCAGCTGAATTTCAATCCTTTTTTATTAATACATATGCTTGCAGTTAATTGAAACTAGTTTCTATTTATACACAAGCTTTACAAAATTGTGTGAAATAAATTCCTTGTTCCATGTACTAAGGAATCATGTTTTTTAGATTACTGAACTAAAGTCACTACTGAACTAAAGTCACTACAGAAAAAACATAATCTTGCCCCCAAAGCAAGTATTTTGATTAAGGCTACAAAGCATGAATTTTAAAAAATAGTTTTGTGGTGTTTTTGTTTTGTTTGTTTTTTTTTTTAATAGTATGGCATGATGTGATTCTGTGATCCTTCTCTTAAAATGCAAACAGTTTCAATTTCAAGATTGTTTCTTAGTTGAAAACAAATATCTGAAAATAAGTGTTCCCTCTCTTAGGCTGTAATAAGACAAATACCTTTTACTTGCTGTTGTGAACTTGCATTTACAAAGGGATGTTAGTTTTTCTATTTTTTGTTATTTTCCCCTTCAAATTATCAAGGCATTTGCATTCTTTTGAGCTGCTTATGCAACTCACTGTAAAATAATAATAATAATAAAAAATAGTACTATATATCAGAATGATGCAGCATGTGGAAATCATCTCTGTTTCTTGTGAACTTAAGCACTATATAGCAGATGAGAAGGTCAGAAAAGGCTTATCCACAATGATGCTAGTAAAGGGGTTGCGGCATATGAAGGCACGGACCCCAGTTGAAGTTGCAACCAGAATCAGCCTTATTGAGAGCACACAGACTTTTATACCCTTGGGGATTCTATTTATAGCATGTGGGCTTTTATAACCCCAGCTGCAAGGGGCAGTACTTCTGCAAAATTTTTTCCATCGGTCTCACAGTGGCCGGACTTCCAGCCACCATTCCTGCAGCATTTCCTCCAGTCACAATCCAGGCCATGCCACTTCCTCATTCCTTCATCTCGGCCTGCACATCAACCCCCCCAAGGTGTGAGTCCTGTTTCCCTTTCTATTCAGTCTTGTAAAGGGGAGTGACTTCCAGGAAAAGAAAATAATAGTGGGTGCAATGTCATATTGCATTAGAAAATGCTTGTGGGTTTATACTTCTATGCAGTTATATTATATTTTTATATAAACTAGTGAATTGCATTATATAGGAACACATTGAACAGTGACAGATTTTTAATTTCAGGAAAAAATCCTGAAATTGTTTTCTTAGTGACAAGCTTATTTTCTTTTTATAATTATGTAAGAGGATAGCGCACATGACTGGAATCTTGTCATGGATGGTTATGTACTTTTTCGGAAAGATAGAACAGCAAGTCAAGGTGGTAGAGTTGCTCTTTGTGTTTGTGAGCAACAGGAATGCATTGTTCTCATCCCAGGATGGGGTGAAGAATGTGTTGAAAGTTTATGGGTGAGAATTAAGAGGCACAGAAATATAGGTGAAACTGTTGTGGGTGTCTACTACAGACAACCAAACCAGGAAGAAGATGTAGACGAGGTCTTCTAAAGGGACTGGAACGTCTTTCTTATGAGGAAAGGCTGAGAGCCCTGGGGCTGTTTAGCCTGGAAAAAAAGAAGACTGAGTGGGGATCTTATGAATGTTTACAAATATCTGAAGGGTAGATGTCAAGTAGAAGGGGCCAGTCTCTTTTCAGTGGTGCCCTGAGATAGGATGAGAGGTCAAAAAATATCTCATACACTTCAGGGGTTGTTCTTAGCAATGTGCTGCCTGAGAAATTCATTTAAGTATTACATAAACATCAGCAGAACCCATACTCTTTCCTATTGTCCCCAGTGAGCATTGGAACTGTTCTGCATCCAGCTATATGCATTTTCTTTTAATCAGACATCTACTATACCAAAAGCAGTGGAAATGGAGAGTCTTGTTCCTGACAGTGGTCTTTGGTAAAAACTCCTAAAGATGTCAAAAAAACCAAAGTTTTTTTTGGTTGGGGTTCTGATGTTATAAGAAAGGTTGGTAAATCCAACATGCAGGTGTACACTGAAAAAGAGAATAAAGATACCAATGTATACACACCTGCTATTTGGGTAAGAATTGTTTAAGAAATGACATAGGTGTTCTCTCCTTTCCCTTGTTGGCTGTTATTTCAAGGCACAAATTCAAGGTACATTTTTTCCTGTTTTATCATACACGGATGTGCTGTAGTTCCCTTCCACAGAGGAAAACCGGGGAGAAGTTCTCCATTTTTTCAGAGTATTTAATATAGTATTTATTTTTACATTTATGTCAGAATTGTGGAAGGCCAACAAGATTTTCTTTACACTTGGATGTTGCAGTACTGGATACCTCTTTACTAAACTGTCATTTTTATGGATGGTAGGTAACTGAGTATTAGTTCATTTAGGTGCTCAGACTGCTGAGGGCCTACAATAAGCAGACTGAAGGTGAAAACATTTTTAAGTAATGTGAGTCACAAATTTATCCTAGGGGGATGTGCACCAAGTGGGCTATGAGCCATAATGCAGAAAACTGAAGACCAGCTGCGCTACTGTGAAGTGCTGTGCAGGAATTTTGCCAGAGCTCAGGAGTTGTTATGCCAATGCTAAATGGCATAGGTTTAAACTGGCTCTGCTAATAAGTAGTCATTTAGAAAGGTATAGACAGAGTAACGTAAAAGCTTTTTATTGTAGTCCATCAGCTTCTGGTGCTGCAGACAGTAAATTGATGAATTTTGGTTCCTGTTAGTCTCCTAACTAACTTCTACATCTTTACTGCTGAACTGGTGTAGAGTAAAACTACACTTTGATATAATCTAAAAAGAAATATGGCCTTTTCACAAGATCCTCTGAAGATCCTTATTAATAAGAGAGCTATTTCTTATCCATCAGTAGGAGCAAATAGAGGAATTGTTTAATTGTTGGACTCCCAGATTAGGCCAACAGGGCTCTGGGTAAGTCTGAACATAATCTAATGTTACCCATTCACTTATATAAGATTTTAAGTGCCATTATGTTAAATATCTGAAGTGGGGTTTGTTGTTTATTTGCTTGGTCTTTATATACATAAATATATTTTCTTTCTTTTTTTAAAGAGGCATTGGTACCAATGTGTCTACCAATGGAATATGACAGCATTTGCACACATTATAAATGGATGCTGGTCATTAATATATCTGTTTACTTTGGCAGTTCTCAGGTTAGGCAGGAACAAGGTAAGTTCTTGTAAGATCAATAATATGTGCATGTGGATGTGTTGGAAGGAAAGGACGCATTACAGACTGTACTTCATGCAGTAAAAACCTTTGGAAAGTAATTATGCTGTTAAAAGGTTTACATGCTTGTATTTAGATTAAAAAAAAAAAAGAAAAAAGAAAAAGAAAAAAAAAGATTAAACTACAAGTAGTTCTGTAGCTGTGGAATGTTTCGTTGACAAAGCAAATTTGCATATCATAATTTTCAGTTATTAGAGAAAGTTACTAAGATTACTTTTAGTAGCAGAAAAGCTGTAAGAGCTTTTCTCCCTGCTTTCATTTTGCAAAGAACAAGCTTTTAATACAGCAAACAATTAATGGTCTAAAATAACAGGTAAGTGTTTTGAACACAGAGGTTGTGATTAAAGATTCAGCCTGGCTCTGTGTTTAGCTATGGGAGGCCACAAGTACCTGGGACAGTGAAGCTGTACTAGCCCATTGGCCTGAATTTTTCAATGTAATAAGCTGCTGAGTTTCACTCTCTGGTAGAACTTATTCAGATTTTCCATTTCTGCATATAAAATCTATCATTACTCCCCCTTCTCTGTCTACCACCAGTAAAAGATGTTACTGTCTTAAGTAATAAATGTGTTTTGAAACTGGTAATCACATCAACTTTGTATCATTGTTCATTTTCACCATGCTTGCACTTAACTTCAAGCTATTTTTAGAGAACATTTTAAGAAAAAATAGCTTACAATTTTGGGAAAATTTGTCTCTAGACAAGTCACAACACAAAAAAGAAACAAATATTAATTATTAGGAATATAATGTAGCATATAGTACTGTGAAAAAGGCTTTGTCACAAATATTTGAAGATTTCAGTAGTAGAGAAGAAAGAAGCAATTCTGTGTCTTAGTCTGTCATCCAGAATTCTCACTATCATGTTTATGTCTGTTCCGTTCACATAAAGTACATGATTCCACACAAGACTGCAGGTCTCAGGAAACAATGACATCCACACTACAGGACCACAATTCAGTTTTGCATAAATATTCATCATCTGTGATACATATATCATCTGTAGTTATATTCGGTAGTATATTATGCTCTTACAGAATAGGTGATACATACTTTGCTTTAGTCCATGTTTGTACCTCTTATGCAATTTTAACTCTGTGTGTCCAAATGAAGGTGAGGTGCTTATCAATTGTACATACCTGAACATGTTTATGATAACTCTCAAACACTTTATGTACGCTTCATGTTTTTTTTCAGTCTATCTCTAAACATCAGGTGCGTGCAAATCAAGTATCAGCTGAAGTGAGACTTAAGCTACATATACACTTACATGCAGGTTGTTTTAAGGATCTTTATACTAACAGGCATTTCCCAGTATAATTTACATTTGGTTATAAGATAAGCAGACAATCACTGCAAAATTATTCTGATTAGAGACTCTGGCACTGTGAATAAGCCCCAGGGGATACCTTCTATGAAGGAAAGCTGCACGTGTACATTCATGTTTGCACATAGTCCATCAGATGATTATGTATTTGTTGTAATGCATACTGAAATTATTGTCAAATGCTCTCATCACTGCTAATCAAAGCTCCCTCAGTAATATTTCTCTAGTCTTTTTGAGTTCCTTCCCTCTTTTTTACTCCTGTTTTCTGAATCTAGGTTTACTTAAAGCATATTTATTTATAGTACAGCTACTCTTGATAAAATTACAACCACTTTTGTCAAATGGCTGTGAGAACTAATAGACAAGAGTATTCTCATGAATTGGCATTAAGAAATGAAAAAAAAAAACAAAACCAAGACCAAGAAATAAAACAATTGCGTGCTTAGAAATCTGATTATCAGCTATTGTACACAGCTGATCATATGGACAGAACTATTCAGAATTTGAAAAAAATAATCATGATTTCATTTGCTTAGTTGCTAGGGGGAATTTTAGGAGCATTTGCTTATACATTATAAACAAGTCATTGAATGATAGAATCTAGGTTATAAAAAACCTTAAGGATCATCAAGTCCAACCATTAATGTATAATCTATTTCAAATTCATTCTTTAGTGCAGCCAGCACTGTGATAAACTAGCATTTGTTCTATTCTGTGATGAATTCTACATATGGGTTGTTTGGGTTTTTTTTTCTTTGAAAATAATCTTTTTTTTGTACTCATAGATTCTGGAATTATTTTTTTTAATTAATTCTTGAATGGTTTTAAGGACTAAAGTAAACATTTCTTGCAACTCATGATGCATTGAGGTTCCTCTGGTATGGGCATGTAGTTGCTAACAAGCAATGAAGCAACAGACTCATGCCAAAACTCCAGAGCAAGGGGAAGAGAAAAGTATAGCAAAAGTTATCTGTTTCGTGTATACCACCAAAAAAGTACTCTGATGTTGCGGTGAGAATGAGAACCAGTGTAGACTGATGACAATAAAATTATTCTCCATTGCATATTTATGAATTCACACATACCTGCACCAGCCTGTGGGAATAAACAGTGCATTCCTGCACAGTGCTGAGAGTTCTCTACTCTCATTGCACTGCTGGCAAATATGTGAGAGCTAAATAAACTGTTTATTTATGTTGTAGTTCTATCTTAAGTGGCTACAAAAATAATGGATTAATTGGGGGTGTTGTCTATGGAAGTTTTGACTTTAGGAGCAGAATAAGACCTAAATATATGCCTTTATGTAATTTGCTTCATTCCCTTCTAACAACTAGTGTTTTACTGTTTGTTGATATTACCAACAGTCTCAAATTAGCATAAACTTCAATAATGAAGAAAATTTTTCCAGCCAGAAAGCAATTTATATGTAGAGTATAGCATTCAAATTATTTGTAGAGATAAATTATGACTTATATTTTAGGGTGATTAGTGATTCTTTTTTTTTTGAGTTTTATGTAAATCATATTGCTTTGAAATGTTTACTGTTTAGAGTAAAATAATGTGTGTCGTAAGTAAAAACTTAATCTCCTGAATACATTCATCAAGGTGCTTAGTCTATATTTTTGATGGGATTACTTAACACAGTTGAAACTGGGCAGGTATTTAAGAATTCCATTAAAAAAACCAAACCAAAACAACAAACCACAACATGTGTCACTGTAAACATGTTGTGGTTTGTTGGTTTTTTTTTTGTTTTGTTTTGTTTTGTTTTGTCACATGTGTCACTGTAAAGGCAAAACCAAAGTAGACATAGGTGAGGGTGCCTGTAAAACCCAGCCTTGGCAAAATGCCATGCATACCACCTCCTAGTAAGATAAAGTGTCAGGAAGAGAAGGAGAGGGTCGGGGGAGAGGGGGAGTCTGGAGGTCATTTACCAATAAATGGTCATGCTAAAGAGGAAAATGACCATGAGCTGAGCTGAACAGTAACTGAGGAATCACATGAAGAGTTTTGAAAGGAAAACTGCCAATGTGAATAACAGAAGAAAGAATTTTTGTAACTGGTAGGCATAGGTGTTGGAGTGCAAATGTCAGGAAGAGGAATCTGACTTGACATAACCAGATCCCCCCAAGCATTCCTACTGAGGCCAGGCAGAGCATCCTCCTCACTAGATGCCATGAGCACCCAGCTCCTGCAGCGACAGTGCAGGGGCTGAACTTAGGGAAGCACCTCAGATTTGCACCTATGAATTCTGGAAGGATTTGTCACTGGCTTGTGGGTCAGCAGGGGTACACATGAAGCTGTATCACCCACATCTCCCACAGAGGTTCTGCAATCTATAGTGACAGGAGAAGGGACATTTGCTAGTAGCATACGCTACCAAGCATGTGGAAGGGGCGATATGTGTGGAGGGGTCAGAGAGTGTTTGTAGCATTTGGGATTAGTTATGGAAGGGTGTTTATAAATGTTTAGGTGTTCATTAAGTTTTGGTGACTTTCTGGTATTATGGTTCATCTAGTGCATTACTGTTACTTATCTTGAAGGGATAGTTCACTGATTGTTGTTTAATGGTGTGTTTTTAAGAAATCAACAAATTATTTGTATGCTGATTTGGTTGAAGCTGTGTGCGTCAAGTAGCTTTTCCTCATGATGACATACAGTAGATGCTGAGATGCTCTGTTTCAACTTTATAATAGTGTAATTGAAATACAAGTTCTCATTTTTCAGCATTCATGTGAGAGCTTACCTAGAATGATAAATAAACATTCATGGAAATTGCATGTGATTTGATGCTTAAATAATATGATATACTGAGTAAGATTATATATGAATTTTAATGTTCTCTAGAGTTGAGAGAAGAGGGACAGGAGTGAAGGAAGGAATGCAAGAGTATATGAAAAGAAAAAACTAACTTGCTTTGCAGAAATCCTTTGTTGTTATTCAGCCAGTGTATCTACATGTTCTTTTCAGGATGCATGACTCTTTATATAATTGCTGTAATAAATAAAACTCAGTAGATAATACTATAATCACTATCTTCACATTTTCAAGGAAATAATAGAACTACAAAAATTACATTGGCTGAATTACCAAAACCGTCCCTTTACTTAATTTTCTAAGCTACTAAATTTTAGATGGACAAAGAGAATGCTTGAAAAGCTTTTCCATTTCCCTTCAGCTTATATTTCTATTTAATTTCACTATAAAAGGCATGGCTTTTACATTGGAAGAAATACACCTTAACCTTGGAATGTAAACTGCAGTCTTCATAATTAAAATAGGGATGTTTAAAGAGGAAGTTCATTTGTGTAATTCTGAAAATTTGTGTCCAGATCTCGCCTATCCTAAAGATTTCCTGTGGCACTGGGTTGGTCATTCAATTGCTTCCTCTCAGTTCATCAGCTAGAAATACAATACACCTAGTTAATCTTTTCAGTACAAATTTATGGTGTGATGAAACTGAACATTTAACACCAGAAAAGTTTCCACTGGAAGGTATACAGTAGCTAACAGAATGATATTGTGCTTTAGACACTACCATCCAAATTTCTACTTTTTTTTTCATCCCAGTGAATCCAGCCATTCATGAACATAACTCAGGTCAATTAGTTTTGCTACTGGGTCCCACAGGCAGCTGGGAGTTCAGCACACTTTGAAATGCCAAAACATTTGTTAAACCAACATTTCAGCCATCTACCATGTTCTTGCAACAGCGTTTTCCCTGTATGATGTTTGGAATTACTGTAACTTACTATGTCCACTTACAATCAAAATGGAGGTTAATTTTTTTTTTTTTACTGGAGCTTGTTGACATCACCATGACATAAATCATTAATAAAGAAAAGCTTGCTTTAAGATTTGAAAGACACATTTTTAATACAACCTAGTTATATGAACTGTTTAATGCCCTAAATGCAGAGTAGAACTCTGAATTGCAAGTGATGGCATTGCATCTTGCCTTTGAGTGGGAATACAACTTCTTTGTGCAGAGCTCTTAACAAGTTAAAAACCTACCCCAAAACAAAAAAAAAGGTTGAGTAAGTAGAGGGGATACATTACAAAGCATTTTAACAACACTATTCACTGCTATAAATATGGTAAAGCTGAGTTTTACACCCCATAATTTCTACATGCTATTTTTACAATCCCACCATCTAATTAAAGAGGTATTGATAACTTTTTCTCAAAATCTTGTGTGAGAGGACAACGGGGTCCATTTCACATCTCTGTTCCCTTCTGATTTCTTATCCTATATATTAAACAAAATTCTCTTTCATCTATAGTTTGTTAACATACAAGTATTCTTTTCTGTGTTCTAGAATTAGATTTAAATTATTTGGGTAATTTGACCTCAATGCCCAAAGTTATAAGCAGTAGCAGTGTCCATGCAATCAGTCATGTATCTTTCTTTCCTTAATAGCAGAGGGGAACTAGCATGTTTGTTTTTATAATACTGTAACAGTTTTAGCTTCCTGGGCAGTCTCTGTTTTTTAGAAAGCTTTCCTTAGGAATTTTGTGTGGAATCTGAGTAATGAAGTCTCTCTGCTGTACTCTTCCAACATAGCTAGCATGCAGTTACACTTTCACAAGGTATGATGAGAACAGGCTTGTTTTACACACCACACAAAGCAGATGCTTTTCCTTTCATTTCTTCTGTGTTCTGGAGTTCTAAATCCCCTGTGAAGCAGATGTGTCAGTTTAACATGCATTTCAGAAGATGTCAGCGTGAATCAATTGCCATTGATTCCAAACAATGTTCCAGGCCCTCCTCAAGATCACAGACTTACAGAAGATCATGAGATGCTGTTGATATCAATGCCCAGAAAAGATTAGAAGTTTGGAAGATGTGATTATTTGTATATTGGAAGATAATGGTTATTTGTATATTTTTAGTTAAAGTGAGCACAGGAAAAATCTGGTTTGGATTTTGCAGTTACATACTTGGTAACATACTTAGCAACATACTTCTTTCTTTAATCAGAAACAGGATTTAATCATTAATAATAGTATATGTCTGTCTAGAATAAAGGCTAAAGAAAGAATGATGAGTTAGACAACCAGCTGGCCATGAAGAGCTGTTGAAGATTTCCAAATCTAAGTGAAACTGGGGGATAGGTAATTTTGGCAGGGGGATATCATGACCACTGACTCATGGACCACCTACCCCATTTCTACCACCCCCTCAAAAGGAGGAAATGAATAGCTAAAGAATTGGACAGAGCACTCATGCTGATTTACATAGCAAGCGAGGATATTTTAACCAATCACATCAGTGAATAGCAATGCATATGTATTAGAAAGATGAATATAATTAAAACTTTGAGTATAAATAATAATTGTTTTAGGATGCTGGTGTGCTGGTTTTGACCTAACACAGGACTGTATTCGCATGAGAATAAAGAAAATACCTCCACCTTGTATGTGTGATTGGCAGTTGCATACAGGGTGACAGACACAGTTTTGGCAAAACACTGTTACAGCAGCTGAAAGTCATTAAATCTGTTGTGCACTGGTGCAAGGCACTACAACTATTGTTCATTATGATCCTAGTGAGAAAGACACTCAGACTTCATAAGGTATTGATTAAAATGCCATTTGTTGGAGCTGACAGTACAAGGAGAAAAAGGATGGATAATCTTATGTCTTTTCCAATGATGGGAACCTCAAGTTGGGCAGCATCATGTAGACTCTTAATCAGAAAACAGCTAGTGGAAATCCCATCTGTGGTGAGTTTGTTCAACATTTTGGTCTTTTGAGCAGTTATAATATTTTTTGGGGGGTGAAAACAATTGTAATCATAATTTCTACTGTCAAACAAATGGATGTTAATATGAGTGCATGCTTCTTAACTTTAAGATATAGATAAGGACATGCAGGCAGCGTAATCACTGGTATAATATGGAAACTGTCTATAGGCTTCTGCATCAGGATCAGCCTGCTAAGTTTATCCTGTAGGCAGCTGATATGCAGAGCAAAACACACTCGTGAGGTCTAAGCTGTATCTGCAGCACAGTACAGCAAAGCACAGTCCTGCAGCTACTCAGGTTAGCTGTTGTGTGGATCACTAGCTTCCTGATGGTCAACTAACTTTTGCTTAACTTCACTACAAAATTGTCCTCTGATTTAGCATTTTGCACATGTTCTGTCTTGCTTGTCAGTGGTTATGTGGGCTGTAATATTCTGTTTTGCAACAAAAGCTATTTATCTGATCCCGAACATCTTTGTGACAATTTTTTTGTCAGGTATCATAAAGATTTTGCTTTATATGTCATGAAGAATACCTACTATTTTACATACAGTTGTCATAAGCATATTTGGTGTACAAAATAAGGCATAGCCAACTACACCTTGATGAGTGATTATTGCTTATTTGACTCTAGATTGGCTCTTTTTCATGACAATTGAGTGCTGGCCGTCATTTGCTACAGAAAAGCAAACTACACAGACACTTAGCTGGTTTCCTACCTTTTCCTGCCTCTGTGTACGATATACATGGCATACATTTGCACAATCCATCCTGATAAAAATCTAGTTTTGTATTATTCTTTTGCATTTCCAAACATTATAATTATTGTTCAAAGGTTCTCTTTGCCTCTGCAGTACATTTCTCCACATTGTACAATCTGTGTGTTCTTTGGCGCTCCAGTTCTTTGTATCTTGTCTTTTTCTGAATGGCAGTGTGCCAGGAGTTAATTTCATTCCATTAGTGCCACTATCTCATAGATCACTGTATTCAATTACTTGCTCTTTCTCTGTCAGCACATGTCGCTCTTGCATAGCATTGTTCAGTACTTGATCTTTGCACATTTAGTTAGCTCTCATCCAGGCAGCTGTTTGCTTTTGGTTTACTTTACTCTCTCTCTTTTCTGTCCTTCAAACAGCCATAGTCCAAATTACCTCTTCTTTCATTACTCTCAATCCTTTCTAGGTGAATTTATACCACTTTGATCTCTCTTCTTTTGCCATTGTTTTGTTTTTATTTCTGGTTTCTATATTCCACTGTTCATTTCTCCATAATCATCTTTCTCTGATGGCAACTTTTCAAATATATTTGAACATAAATTAATTAGAGTTTCTGAGGTGATGCAATGGACAGACAAATGCCTTATTTCACAAAGCTCTGCAAATAATTGAGATCAAGGCACACAACTGTCTTCTACTCTTACCCTCCAGCTCCCTACCACTGGACTTTAAATGTGCAAAACTTCTGCTACTCTGAAGATAACTTTATAGCTGACCTGGAAAGAAGTTATGAACCAAAGGAATTAGATTCCATGTCTAGTGGCAGAAACAGCAGGAAACAAAATCCACTCACTGACCATATTCCCCTCAATTTCATACTTTAGATAAACATACAAAATGTGTGTTATCATCAATACAATGAATGTCATCAGCAATATAAGTACAAGCTGCATCATATCAAATCGGGGGAACTTTTTTCACAGACTCAGGAAAAGACTCATCTGTGGATCTGACTGCTGGATAGAGAGGAGACCTTACCTCTGCCATGTGCCTGAGGCAAGAGGTAAATGTATGGACACTAGGCTGGATCAGCACACTGAAAATTGTGTGCGTATTTTGTCACAGGAATCTATATGGTGGATATTATATTAATTTGACTATAAAGTGGAATCAGCTTGCTTCAGAGAGCCAACCAGACAGAGAAGAGAGAAAGAAGCTTTCCACCTTGTCAGTGAACTCAATTCTGTTAGCCTAGCACCTGCTCCTCATTTCTGATCACTTTAATATAACCATTATTCCCTGTTCCTTTACACATAAATTTATTTTAAAAATGAGAAAATTGAGCAGTATAGAGAAACCAGTAAAAAATCGAAGGCTTGTTATTAAATGACACTTTGCCATTGTTGAAGGTCAGACTAGACAATCTTGAAGGTCTCTTCCAACCAAAGACTTTCTGTGATTCTGTTATAAAGTGCTTTATAAAGTTAATGTTAATTATTCAAATTGATGACTGAAAGGTGGTGAATGTAAAAACATGTCTATCAGTAACGGCCATGTTTTCATTTGCATTCTGAACTCAAACTTTATTGTACATATTATTTTTAAGTCAATTTTCAATGCTGTAACATTTTTTATCCCTGAGTTAATCCTACTGCAAGTCTCCTCTTTTCTATCACAAAGAGAATCATTTTATTTTATTACAGGAAAGCAAGGTGCTCATGACCTCTAGCACTCAAATGGAAGTAATGAAAAAGAACTTTTATATGATCACAAAGACTAGTTTGTATCATATATACGTGAACTTTTATTAATGCAGCCTTGAAAGCAAAGAGGAAAAGCAGTTCTGAAACCAGACATTGCAGTTTCGTTTAGCAAGGAATGCTGTTGATGACAGGTCCCAAATACACAATTGATGGCAGCTGTTAAAAGAGAGGATTGATGGTTCTACACCATCTATGATTCTGAATATTCTGACCACGACTTGTTCATGTGTGCTGACCAGTGAGTAACCTTGTGCTTGAAAATGGAAAATCTTTTACAAAGTCAAGTCACAGTGTCAGCAGAGCAGTCTAGTTTTATTGCTAAACAGTTTATTCAGCACTTAATCAGCCTACCAGCTGTTACTAAGGCATTTCTACATCTCTCCTTGGCAGACTTTTAAGAGTTCTATGGCAATAAAAAATTGAATGAAAGCATGTAACACACAGATCAGGAAACACATGAAGTGTGCTGCATCCCCAGAAATAAGCTCAAGACATGGTTCAACTGGTTTACACAACTGCTGGCTATTCCCTGCTGTAGCTACATGGAGATAAAAAGCAAAGATAAAGGTTAAATAGTTTTTTTTTTTTTTTTTTTTTCTGCTTCCTACTTCCCTGACATACTGTGGATGACTAAAAATATAGGATTAGAGGAGGACCGATTCTCCTCAAGCTATGGAGACGTGTTCTGGTTGTGACTACAGACCCTTCAGCTTTCAAGGATAAAATAATGTACTGGGGTTAAAGATTACTGTTATTCCTGCTGCAAATGCCATGATTTGAGGTCACATTCTCCCCTTGTGATCAGAACTCGACTGATCCTGACTGCAATCCCTGAGATGCCCTGGTCGAATGGGTCCCTGCTTGGTAAGGAACTTATTCTGCTGTAATGTAATTAACAAAAATGAAGTTTTCCTTAGGTCCTTGTCTGTCAGGGTACAAAGAAGACTGAGAAGTGTTAGGGTTTTTTAAAACTATTTTAAAATTCAATCTTTTAAATCATAAATGCAAAATATTTTCCTTTTGTATTACCTAAAAAAGTTTCTGATTTATTTCTTTTGAATCTCTGTGGATTTGTTTTGTGGCATGCTTCACTTACTGATGCTAAACTAAAAATAAAGCAAATCACCCTAATTTCTTAAGAAAAAAGTTATGGAATGAAAAAAAAAATTTTCCTGATGCTTTTCTCTTGCTGTAAAGCAATAAACCAAGAATATGTATATAATTCCAATTAAGTATGTTGGTGACTTGGTTTTTGTTTGTTTGTGTTGGTTTAGTGTTTGGATTTGTGTGTGTGTGTGTGTGTGTTTGTTTTTTTTTTTTTTAATTTGGGCTGTCAAACCAGGAAGTTTCATTAATTCACACAAGAAAACATCATGTGCTGTCATATTTCAGATAAGGCATTATCTGACTATCAACAAAGCAAAGTTTTGAAAAAGTGATTTCCAAATAGGAATTACATAATTTCTAATTAGTGAGCAATGATGTCTTATTAATTAATGTATCATCTGTATGATAAATTACTCAATTATCTGCGGAATAAACCAAAGCATAGCTAAGATTATAATTCATAAATGATGAATTACTGTAGTAATGCTTATAGGTATTCACTTAATAAAAAAAGCACACAACATTTAGATAGGCCTCTGCATAATTTTCCCACATATCTGTGGCTAACTCATTTGTTTCTTTATCTGTAAATTGTACCTTTCGATGTATTTTCCAGCAGCATAAAAAACAAGTGTCAAATTGTATATGAAATGTTAGACTGTGATCACCAAAAAGACTGTCACAAGCAGAGTGAGATGCTTCTTTTTCATGGGGGTTATTTTTTAATAGGAATTTGAATCAGTTATGAAAAAAGGGGAAGTATTATAAGGAAGGATCAAAATAGTTTTAAATAAAACTTCAGACAAAATACCAGGTTGTACTATTTCTTGGAAATACTAATACCAAATATTCATGAGCAGGATCCAATGTTCCCATTACAGCAGCAGTGGATACCTAACATGCAGAGGGACTCTAGTATTGCCTCCATTTTTCTGACAGTCGTTTTAACACAGAAGATGTGACATTATTATTATAGCATCAAGAAGTTAAACAGAAAGTTTAGACTACTGGCTGATAACACTTTCTGGTTTCGTTCCACATCAGCAGTGCTCAGCAGCTGGAGTCAGATTTTTCTGAAAAGTTCATATCAACAGATGGCTGTAAAGCCACAGCTGTCTTTCCTACTGCTAATGAAAATGGAGTTTGAGTTTTAGATTCCAGAAGTTTCCAAACATGTTCCATGTAAATTTATTTATTTATTTATTTATTTATTTTAGGAATAAAAGGCTGTTCATTGTATCAGTGTGTTTGTAAACATTAAAAAAAAATATAAATTAAGTTATTGAAGTCCATAAAAAGTAGCTTTTATACATTACCATAGATAGAATCTATCTGTCATGCTGCTACTGGATTTGACTATGTCTGTAAAAACAGATGGTTATTTTATACAGTATGTATTTTAAAGCATAACGGTTCATCATAATATGAAATAATAAAATACGATGATATATACTACAAGTCTAGTAGATAACTTACATTTCTGCAATTTCATTTTTTAGTAAAAACACACTAAAAGTTCCTGATTTTAGTTTTGCCAATTTTTGCTGGTTTTTGTGAGCTTCAAGTTCTTTACAGCTGTTGAATGAATAGGTGTGATTCTTCTTACAGGGTTTTGCTTTTTTCAGATTCTGGAACACATGACCTCTGCAGTTTCTTCTTTTTTCTGTTGTTCATTCAAGCTACTGTTCTTTTTCTCTTTGATTTACAGCCTCTCTCTCCTGAACATAAAAATTAATCCCCATTTTCCATATTCATTTTTCATATTTGACAAATCTGTATTTTCTAAAAACTTCTCTGAGGTCATAACTGTGGAAGACAGATGCTTTTTACATGCATCTATCTCTCAGTGCATTTCATGAGAGCTCTATGCATTTTATAGTTTATAAAAATCACTTCTTTACCTGTAAATTTTGTGTAGTAGTGCCCATCTCAGAATTTTCCACATATTAACAGTGACCTCAGGTAAAATTCTGTTCCATTCAATTGCATACTATCAATATATTAACTTGGGTAACTTCAAAACAATGTATGAAGAGATGCTGACAGAGCTTGAACTGTTCTGTCTGCAGAAAAGAAAGCTCAGGGGATCTTACACGTGCATATAAATAACTGATGGGGGCATGTGAAGAAAGTGGAGCAAGGCTATTCTCAGAAGTATCCAGTGAAAGGATGGGAGACAATGGCCACAAATTGATATGTAAAAAATTCCATTTAAACATAAATAAACACTTTTTTGAATTTATTTTTCTTCCCCAAACACTGGAACATGTTTCCTTGAAGGGCTGTAGATTCTCCATTCTTAAAGCTAATCAAAACCTGGCTAGACATGGTTCTGAGCAGCCTGCTCTAGCTGACTCTGCTCAAGCAGGGTGGAGCTGATGAGGAAGCATTGGATCTCCAGAGTTCCTTTCCAACCTTAGCTATTCTGTGAATCTGTGATTATTTTTTTAGAGGAAGGTACAGAGGAAGGGATCACTCAAGGCACTCTGGGGAGGAGCAGTCATTGGGAATTACCCAAGGACTGAATAGTGTGAATAAGTAAGTGATGGTCCTGACATGGATTCTTGACATAAAATCAACACGAATATTCAAGAGGCCTCTGACTGTGAATGAGACTGTGAATCAACAGGGGTAGGGTGGGGAGAACTTCAGTACTGGTTAGTTGGAGAGGAGAAACAGTATCAGGATCTTCTCAATTGTTTGTGTTTATGTGAGTACTGTTGTTCATGTGGCTGTGTGGCTGTGTTTGGGAAGGGGGATGCCTGTGGAAATGTGTGCTCAGCCTCACTGCTAGATGGATCTGAAAGGAAGGGAAAGCATGTATTTGACTGGGATGGGAGCCCCAGGGTGTAAGATTCAGACAAATATGCCTCTAGTATACTGTCTCAAAGCTCACTGAATGTAACTTCAAGTCAGGATATTAGCCTTTTCAAACAAAACTTACTACCAATTGCTGTCTATAGAGTCTGTCTCTGTATTCCTATTTTATAGGAATATCATGCAGAGAATAAATTCAGAAGAGTTTAATTGCTAAATATATTAATTTTAAGATATTTTTTCTTATCAGATCAATCATTTAAGACAATTATGAATTTTAACATTGCCCACATAATCCCAAAATGAGACACAGGTGATCAAACTGAGACTGTCAGGTAGTATTATGAAAATCTCATGATCATAGAATGATAGCAATGTCTGGGTTAGAAAGGTCCTCTAAGAGGTCATCTAGTCCAACACCCCTGCTGAGAGCAGGGCCATCTTTAACTAGAGCACGTTGCTCAGAGCCTCATCAAGTCTCACCTTGAATGTCTCCAGGGATGGGGCCTCAACTGCCTCCCTGGACAACTTGTTCCAGTG